>RJWK010056256.1:0-14498 GCA_004363435.1 Platanista minor
AGTGTTAAGAATCCGCCTGCCGATGCAGGAGACACGGGTTCGAGCCCTGGTCTAGGAAGATCCCACATGCCACGGAGCAACTAAGCCCGTGCACCACAACTACTGAGCCTGCACTCTAGAGCCCGCAAGCCACAACTACTGAGCCCGCATGCCACAGCTGAAGCCCATGCACCTAGAGCCCGTGCTCCACAACAAGAGAAGCCACCTCAGTGAGAAGCCCATGCACCGAAACAAAGAGTAGCCCCCACTCACAGCAATGAAGACCGAACACAGCCAAAAATATAAATTTATTTTTTTAAATAACTAAATGAGATAACCAATATTCTGTGATAACCTATATGAGAAAAGAATCTGAAAAAGTGAATATATGTATATGTAGAACTAAATCATTTTGCTGTACACCCGAAACTAACACAACATTGTAAATCAACTATACTCCAATAAAAAAAAAACAAACAAGAAACTGAATGAGATACAACTACATGACTATCAGAATGGCTAAAATCCATAAAACTGACTATATCAAACGCTGACTAGAATGGGAAACAAAAACAACTCTCATTCTTTGATGATACAAATGCAAAATATTACATCCACCTTGGAAGGCAGTTTGGCAGTTTCTTACAACGTGAAGCACAGTCTTGCCATATGATCCACCCACCGTGTTTCTAGGTATTTAACCAAGTGAGCTGAAAACTTATGATAACCCAAAAACATGCACACAAATGTATAGAGCAGGTTTTTCAAAATTGCAAATGACTGGAAGCAACCAAGATGTCCTTCAATAGGTGAATGGATAAACAAATTGTGGTACAGTCATACAATGAAATATTCAGTGAAGAAAAGAAATTAGTTTCCAGGACACAAAAAACACACGAAAGAACCATAAATATATATGTGACACAATGTCAGTAGGTTTTATTCATATATTTTATACATGAGATAACTGAGGTTAAAGAATTCTAATTGGTGATCTATGATTTCACACTAAAAGACCTCCATTTAAACCAGGATTCTGTTCACCACCTTCACACTACCTCTCACGGCTATGATGACAGAAAACCTTTATCCCCAGTTCACCATTACTTACAACCTGCTTCATTAGCAATAAAGAAGGCTGGCAAGAAAAGTGTGTGGAATTGTGTGATTCCAATATTACCAATGAAGGAACATCTCAAAGAACATATCTTATGGTAGCCACTGACATATTTTTTACATAATAATAAAGAGTCCAAAAAAAAAAAAAAAGGAGACCTACCACTTCTGCAGGCATCCTATTTGATCTTTACAATATACCTGTGAGGTAGCAGGCAAGACAGATGTTAGCATGCCTGCTTATTTGGTAGACAAAGAAACCAAAACACAGTCAAGTGTGTGGCATGGCTGTGTTGGGATATAGTGCTCATGGTGCCTAGATTTTCTCAGTCCAAATCCTGAGTTATTTTACTTCATTAACGTGGAAGATGAATAAAAACAGAGTGGACTTTATTACCTACATTATCTAATATTTCTGATGCCTAATGATGAACTCCCGTGTTTAATGAATATTTTCCAATCTGAAGTTTTCAATTTTTACTTCTAGAAAATATTTTTCTATTAAAAATTATTCCCAAATAGTTCTGCTTGTTTTAAGATATTCAGCTGAATTCAGGAAATCCTTCATTTTCACTGCAGACATCTGTAATGCTTAAGATCTCAAGCCAGTTAGTGAGTAAAGGAACTTGTTTTTCTAGTTCTTTTTTTCCAAGGGGTAAAAATGAAGAGTTTTCTCCTGAGAAAGGTGAGAAGCTGAAATATTTTCAGCCAAAAAGAACATTATTGAAAAGGTAAGATGTACACAACAAAATCCTGAGGTAACATTCTATATAACTAGAGATCGAATTCCCCCCTCGGTAATTACATAAATCATGTTTATGGGATGCTGCTTTTCACTAAATGAATAAATCATGGTTACTAAGTGCTGAATGTACCCATGTTCCATGTACAGGTCCTGTGCTCCCTCTTGGAATCTTGTTCTCTTGAACCATGAATTTCAGCCTCTGGCTGCCAAGTATCTTTATGTCTTCAATAAACTAAACTGAACCAAGCTATTCTTACTGAATTGCAAACTATCAGAAACCAAATGTAGCTGTTGGTGTATCACCGTGGGAAATAAAAACTTATTATGTTCATTTTGCACGTAACCTAGGCAGCTGCATTTGCAAGCCATCAACGTTTGCAAGGGCTGTTTCAGATCTGAAGAGGTTGCATAGGAGGCCTCATCAGAGTTTCTGTACATGCTTTGGATTCCTAAGCCACCTGCCACAGAACTCGTTGTGCAGGAATTGAAGAATCCAAGTCCTCTTCCAGGCTGCAATGATATTTGCTTCACTCGCTTAAAATAACCTTGTCCTTCATGCACACAAAAGGGAGCCCTGTTTTTAAAAAATAATAACAATGAATAAAATAAAGCGATGAAGGGTGGGCAATATCAGCATGAATGCACTGCATGAGGTGAAAAGCACCAACAGATTTCATGCCATAAGCATTCCATCATCAAGGACACCATAAAAGAAATACAATTTCCAGAAAAACAATGACTTAAAAACATCTTGCTAAAGAGAAAGAAAACAATTGTTTTTCCCAACACAATATCTACTGAACAAGTAGTATGACTATTAGCTAATGTCTTCAGTGGAAGCCAGCAGTAGGTATAAAGGCCAGACCCAGATTAGAGCAATTATCTACTTAATTATCAAAGTTTCTCCTAGCCAAAGAGCTAAACCATAGCTGAGTAATCCAATGCAGCACGAGATTCCCAAGCTTTATAAAGTGTTTCAGAAGATAAATACACAAAACTTGGAGGCTTCCTCAAATTTTATCTTACTCTCTGGTGAGAGAATAAAATTAATCTTTTCATTAACTATTTAAAGAAAGAAGAGCATTAATCTTCCCCTAATATATTTTACACATTATACAGTAACAACACATTATTCTAGTTAATTTTTCTACTGCTTCTGTGACCAAATTCTTCTACTTCAGAAAGGACAGGAAGTCCATGCAATAAAGCTTTATTTTTTTCCAGATAGAAATGAGTTTGTATTCAAGCCTACCGACAATGATATTAGAACAATCTGAATTTGTCACTTACAATATTAGGTTCTCTCCAAAGGTCTTTTTCAAAACAACTAGGCAAAAGTCAACAAATCTAAAGGAATAGGAAATCTCACTTTCCTTTTATTAAGAAGATAAACAATATTCTAAAAAGGAAACAGACAAACACAAATAGAAAATTGAGTGTCTAGTCCATACCAAAAAAATACTGTCGTTTTCTCTTCTGGGTTATGCATGTATACAGAGCCCTCAGAGGTATTTCCAAATGATTTTAAAATGACAATTCCTGGGTTTCCCTAGTGGCGCAGTGGTTGAGAGTCTGCCTGCCGATGCAGGGGACACGGGTTCGTACCCCGGTCCAGGAAGATGCCACATGCCGCAGAGCGGCTGGGCCCGTGAGTCATGGCCGCTGAGCCTGCACATCTGGAGCCTGTGCTCCGCAACGGGAGAGGCCACAACAGTGAGAGGACCGCGTACTGCAAAAAAAAAAAAAAAAAAAAAAAAAAAAAAAAAAAAAAGACCAATTCCTTTCTTAACTGTAGTAGGCAGAATAATGACTCTCCAAAGATGCCTACATCTCAATCCCTGGAAACCCAGGAATATGTTACCTTACATGGAATTAAGTCTGCATATGGAATTAAATTTGCTAATCAGTTGATCTTAAGATACAGAGATTATCATGGATTGTCCAAGTGGGCTCAATACAATCACAAGAATCCTTAAAAGTGAAGAGGGAGGCAGAAGAGGTGGTAAGTGGTATAATGTAAGGACTATACCTGACGTTTCTAGGTTTGAAGATGGAAGAAGGAGGCTACGAGTCAAAAAACACAATCTCTACGAGACGTCTCTACAGATGACTGCTTGCCTTGGAAGAGGCAAGGAAATGGATTCACCCCCGGAGCCTCCATAAAGAAATACAGCCCTGCTTACACCTTGATTTTATCCCAGTGCGACCCATGTCAGACTTCTGACCTACAGAACTCTAAGAACATAAATCGGTGCTGTTTTAAGCCACTAAGTTTGTGATAATTTGTTACAGCAGGAAATAGGAATCTAATACACCAACCAAATTAAGATATCTTGAACATTTCCTTCTCTAAATTGCTATATATAATCAGCGGCTTGGAGGTTTTTTGCTTACTTTTTGTTTTTTTGCCGAGTTAAATGTGAAAAAATACATCTGTTTTCGGTTAAGAGGCTTTCTGGATGGGTCTCTATCCTGAGCCTTCTATCACATTTCCACCATTTTCTAGGGCAGTGTTGGCAAATTTGTCTTTGTTAAGGGCCAAATAGTAAATATTTTGGGCTTTGAAAACCATGCGGTCTCAGTTATAAGTACCCTACTCTGCCATTATAGCACTGAAGTAACCATTGACAACATATAAATGAATCAATGTGGCTGTATTCTAATACAAATTTATTTACAAAAAAAAGGCAGCATCCAGATTTGGCCTCCAGGCCATAGTTATTCAACTTCTGGTCTAGGGCCTTGGAGTTATTTGTTTCCTGTCCGCTTCTAACTGGCCAGAATTTAATCCCATGTTCTAATTTATATATGGCTGTGAGTCAGTGAGAGACAGCTAAAAAAGTCAGTTTAACTGGGTGACTACCAAAGAACTAACTTGGTGAACTACAGAAGTCTCTTCCATACCTTATTCATGCTTTGAGAAATTTTTTTTGAGATTCCCATATGAGTTGTCTCACAGGCTCCACTAAGCTTTGTACATACCACACGATTATAGCACTCAATCAAAATCATCTAATTGTCCATTTGTCTATCTTCCCTACTGAACTATAAGCACCTACAGAGCAAAGATTCTACCAATTTACTTTTTTCTATTCCTGGAACACATTAGAGACATGAATAATTTTTCAAGGAGGGGCAAATTACCCAAAGCCTGAGGAAGACTGAAACCAGAACTACAAAGCAGAGATTTCCAGTTGGCATTTTTCTGTCAGTCATTACTTAATTACATAGCTCTATGTACAAACACCTGATCAGTCTCTTCACACAGCCACTTATTACTGTATAAATATGCACAAACTCATAGTTAACTCCTGCTTTTTCCTATTACGGATGTCATTTCAGACCTACCTGCCTTATTTTTTAAACAGTTCTTAACCATTTTTAACTGGTTTATGCAAGCTCAGAGGTGTGCCTGCTTAGTCAAGCAATTCACAATGCCTTTCAATCAAAAGTATTAAACATTCAAAAACTGTGCATCTCTGTCTTTTGCACGCTGGTTATCAATCATGTCTACAGCTCTAGAGCATATCTCTGGATGCATTAAAACCAGAACACTGCCCAGGGGACTTCCTTCTCCTCTCTAGAGACCAGAGCCCTCTAGAAGAACATGGTAGGGCTTAACTCATTCATTCATTCAACAAAGCTTGCTGAGCATCTATTATGTGCCAGGTACTGTGTTAAACGCTAAGGATACACAATGAACAAGACAATCACAGCCTTTGTCCTCAAAGAGCTGCCTATATGATGTCTAGAATCTCCATCTACTGAGTATAAGCAAGCCCTTAGCACCTCCTGCCACTGTCCCCTCTGAAGAAAAAATATCCTGATGGGGACTCATGGTAACTTCTTCAATGATCTCCTAACATCTCATCACTGTGATATCTGTAACTGCAAAGATAAGGATACTGTTGCAGCCAAACTTTGGTTCAGATGTCAAGACTGATAAGACCATACAGGCACCAAGAAGGTATTAAGATATTTATTACTCACAGAATGAGGCTTTCTGGGGAGAGCCAGGTCAAGCAGGTCTGAAAATAGCTTGAGATAGCAAAGAGGGGTAACTGACTTTGGCTTTTACTGTGGTTAAAAAGGTGGGGTTCAGTAATGGTTCCCATAGGTGTGATGGCCTTGAGTGGTTTAAACTTCCCATCCACAGCAAAAGTGAGTGTTCACACCCTTTCTTGCCCAGATATGGGGCAAGAGGGAAGCAGGGAGGTGTGGGTCTTGAACACTGTCAGAAGTCAAACATCAAAAATGGAATCAGAATCTTTATTACAGATATTGTCATTATTTTGTCACCATGGTGATTGCCCTAGTAACAAACAAAGTCTCTGGTAGCAAGGCAGTTTTTGAAAAGTCAATCTACAGTGATTGGAGAAAGAATCTTATGTCTCCACAGTGAATCAGTAAGTAATCATTTTGGCAGCCAAGAAAAAGAAAAGTTAGTATCAAGGATAGGGTCGGTCTGAGGAGAAGGTCAGTATCCTGGTGGACAAAAAAGTGCTCCTCATGTACATGTGTCAAGGCATAAGTCTGGTCCTAAACAAGGCGCACACACACACACACACACACTGATACCAATGAGGGCTTCAAAAGATCACAACAAAACCTACCCCATCTAGAAGGAAGCAAAATGGAGAGTATGTCCTAGTTAAATGATGAGGAGACCTGCCTCTAAAATACTGTTATGCTTCCATAATTGATACTTACAGTGATTTCATTCTGGATCAGAGTTTCAATGGGGTGCCTATTTTAACTACTGAAACTTTAAAACATATGTAGCTCACACATCTTTGCCATGTAGCTATTGGTTAGCATTAGAATTGCATCATTTAATATGATCTGGGTTATAAGCAGCAGAATAGCCAATTAAAAAGGCTTAAACAATAAAGTTTAGACTTCTGCTTCCACTCAGATGAATCTCTCCTCCTTAAGTTTAAAGCCCTACATAAGCCAAAAATCAAGCAAAGGAAGGCTCCAAAAGGTGGAAAGAAAGGAACCTTGACTTTGAGGAACATCATGGTGGTGAGTTCTCTGGGTTTCCTTATCACCCTATGTATCCTAGACAGGGGACTGCAGAAGCCTCTGATCCAGAATTGCCAACAAGCACATACAAAAAGGAACTCTAAGACATACCTGTTTCCCCTAGTCAAAGAACTGAGAAAAGGGTACCCTAATACCAGAAAACCTTTTTGGCAATACCCAACCAACTCCAACCAAATGGCAAAAGAAAAACCACACAACCCTTGCCTAGCAGTTTCAAAGGGGTCAAGGGAGGAGTTGATCTTCATTTCTTTGCCCAGTGGAAGCAGGCGACGATCTAATTCTCCATCAGGGTGGCGTAAGAGGGGTCCTGGGATGAGCTGAGCCTCCACCTCCAGCCAATAACTACAAGACTTAACAAGGTGGTGCAAGGCAGAGCTATTTACCCCTGGGCTTCACCACCACTCCCCCACTCCAATGTCAGCAAGGCCTAGTGAGCCTCCACCTGACATCCACGAGGTGTCCAAGGTCATGCAAATCCAGGTGAGAAAACACTCCACTTCCTCCTCTTCTGGTGTCAGAGAGGCCCACTGCCATTCAGCGTCAATTAAACTGAAGAAGCAAGAGGTCCCCCACATCTCTGGTGGGTAATTTCTCCTCTAAAGAAATTCAGACTAGTCGACACCAATTTCAGTGAGTTTTCTGAACTGCACAAAAGGGATATCCTGTGAGTAGCACTTCATAGGTCTACTCAATAAATCACACAATGCTTCTTGCACTGTTCCCATTTGTTTTTAAAAAAATTCCGTCCTTTTCTTTCTCCTTCTTCACTACAGTTTCCATCAATTGTTATTACGTATTACATCTATTACTATATGTGTTATACTGAATATCAGTTATAAGTGAAACGTCAATACCATGAACGTCAAGAAGAAACAGTGATTTATTGCAAAAAATATGCCACACTTCATTTTTTAAGATCCCATGCATATCAGCCCATATGTTCATTTATTCATCCAACAAATATTTATTAACTGCCTACTATGGATTGGCATGTGAACTTGTTCCCAGTAAATGAGTCAGCTAAGAATGAAAATGTTAATATATTTAAATGTCAATATTGCATGTCAATATTTGTCTGAATAAATATGGCCCCAGTACAATCACTGTTGTCACAAAGCATGTGTATAGACATCAAGAAACAGACCTAGGATGGAGGCTGGGACATACATCTACCCTGTTTCTCAGTAATCTTAAGCCCGTGGAACCGGGGCACTGTGTTCCTCTGCTATACTCCATAAAGGTTTGAAAAGTGTCTTGAATGCATCTAACACAAAACAATTGATGCAGATTGAACTTCTGACATTGTTTTTTAAAGACTTTTTATTATTCATAGCAAAGATTACATATAATATCAGATTTATTAGTAAACAAAAACTAAACAGTACAGTTTGGACGAGTACCCTGATATTTACGGGTTTAAACATCATAGACAACTTTTCATATTTAAGAATGTGAAAACGCTGTATACCAAATTATAGACCAAATGTCATATGAGGAAAGAAATGTACTCGGTTACATTGACAGTACCCTTGGTATGGGTTTTAAAGAAAATACTATGAACATTGCCAGTTTGAAGCAGCCTCAACCTGTTGTCCAGAACAGAGTTAAAGATGTAAATATAATGAGTATTCTTGATAATCTTTCCCCTACAAAAATATAAGACAGTTTTCTTGAAAGAATTAATTATCATATAACAGTAGTCATATTTTAAGGTCACAAATCCATGTTTAAAAACTGTAACTTTATTTTTCTGAATCTCATCTTGCTTTTGGGCTCCTATGCCCATGACAGCAGCAGGTAAGGGATGGAGTAGGGAGAGGAATTTTAAAATTGCCTGTTAAAAGTAATTCAGGGTGCCGCAGGAGGATGTGCCGGAGTGGGGTGCACAAAGACTCATTTCCACTGGGCCAGGCGCCTCAACAACCTCTCTGCCACTCACAGCCTGTCCTCATCCCTGCATCCCTGCTGCTGGCGGGGCCCTAGTGCCTGCAGGTGCCACGCGCCGTGCCAGGCAAAGCCTGTACAGGTGACCCCCAGACGACCGAAGCTGGCTGGAGGTGGCAGCGGGGACAGGCGTGCCTTTTGAGGCTGCCACGCCAACCAAGTCTGCGATTGCTCTGCGTCAGAATCAGGGCTCGGCATGCACCCCCTACACTGCTGCAGCAGGGCAGCGGGGCTGGGGTCATGGGGAGCCGACAGGGAACTTCCCGGGGCCAGTGGCCATCCGCTAGTTTATCCAAGCATTTCTCAAGTACTCCAGCCCACCCTACGGTGACAAAATCATTTCTAGGCTTCTGTACCTACCATTTAGCCATGCGGAAGAAAAGTTCTTGGTGCTCCAGCCAGGAGTCAGTGCTGTGCCTCTGAGGTGGGAGAACCAACTTCAGGACACTGGTCCACAAGACCTCCCAGGTCCACGTAATATCAAACGGCGAAAATCTCCCAGAGAGCTCCATCTCAACCAAGACCCAGCTTCACTCAATGACCAGCAAGCTACAGTGCTGGACACCCTATGCCAAACAACTAGCAAGACAGGAACACAACCCCACCCCTTAGCAGAGAGGCTGCCTAAAATCATAATAAGGCCACAGACACCCCAAAACACACCACCAGTCGTGGACCTGCCCACCAGAAAGACAAAATCCAGCCTCATCCACCAGAATACAGGCACCAGTCTCCACCACCAGGAAGCCAACACAACCCACTGAACCAACCTTAGCCACTGGGGGAAGACACCAGAAATAACAGGAACTACGAACCTGCAGCCTGTGAAAAGGAGACACCAAACACAGTAAGTTAATAAGCAAAATGAGAACACAGAGGAACACACAGCAGATGAAGGAGCAAGGTAAAAACCCACCAGAACAAACAAATGAAGAGGAAACAGGCAGTCTACCGGAAAAGGAATTCAGAGTAA
Organism: Platanista minor; assembly: GCA_004363435.1. Taxonomy (NCBI): domain Eukaryota; kingdom Metazoa; phylum Chordata; class Mammalia; order Artiodactyla; family Platanistidae; genus Platanista; species Platanista minor. Next base: position 9,804 of record RJWK010056256.1, read on the forward strand.
TGATAGTAAAGATGATTCAAAATCTTGGAAATATAATGGAAAAAATACAACAAATGTTTAACAAGAACCTGGAAGAATTAACAAGCAAACAAACAATGATGAACAACACAATAAAACAAATTAAAAATTCTCTAGAAGTAATCAATAGCAGAATAACTAAGGCAGAAGAACGGATAAGTGACCTGAAAGATAAAATAGTGGAAATAACTACTGCAGAGCAGAATATGGAAAAAAGAATAAAAAGAATTAAGGACAGTCTCAGAGACCTCTGGGACAACATTAAATACACCAACGTTTGAATTATAGGGGTCACAGAAGAAGAAGAGAAAAAGAAAGGGACTGAGAAAATATTTGAACAGATTATAGTTGAAAGCTTCCCTAATAAGGGAGAGGAAATAGTCAATCAAGTTAAGGAAGCACAGAGAGTCCTGCACAGGATAAATCCAAGGATAAACACACACGAAGACACATATTAATCAAACTATCAAAAATTGAATACAAAGAAAAAATAGTAAAAGCAGCAAGGGGAAAACAACAAATAATATACAAGGGAATCCCCATAACCTTAACAGCTGATCTTTCAGCAGAAACTCTGCAAGCCAGAAGGGAGAGGCAGGACATATTTAAAGTGATGAAAGGGGAAAAGCTACAACCAAGATTACTCTACCAAGCAAGGATCTCATTCAAATTCAATGGAGAAATTAAAACCTTTACAGACAAGCAAAAGCTATGAGAATTCAGCACCACCAAACCAGCTTTACAACAAATGCTAAAGGAACTTCTCTAGGCAGGAAACAAAAGAGAAGGGAAAGACCTACAAAAACAAACCCAAAACAATTAAGAAAATGGTAATAGGAACATACATATTGATAATTACCTTAAATGTAAATGGATTAAACGCTCCAACCAAAAGACATAGACTGGCTGAATGGATACAAAAACAAGACCCATATATATATGCTGTCTACAAGAGACCGACTTCAGACCTAGGGACATATACAGACTGAAAGTGAGGGGGTGGAAAAAGATATTCCATGCAAATGGAAATCTAAAGAAAGCTGCAGTAGCAATTCTCATATCAGACAAAATAGACTTTAAAATGTAAACTAGCACAAGAGACAAAGAAGGATACTCCATAATGATCAAGGGATCAATCCAGGAAGAGATATAACAATTGTAAATATGTATGCACCCAACACAGGAGCACCTCAATACATATGGCAAATGCTAACAGCCACAAAAGGGGAAGTTGACAGTAACACAACCACAGTAGGGGACTTTAACACCCCACTTTCACCAATGGACAGATCATCCACAATGAAACTAAATAAGGAAACACAAGCTTTAAATGACGCATTAAAAAGATCAACTTAACTGATATTTATAAGACATTCCATCCAGAAAAAAACAGAATACACTTTCTTCTCAAGTGCTCATGGAACATTCTCCAGGATAGATCATATCTTGAGTCACAAATCAAGCCTTGGTAAATTTAAGAAAATTGAAATCATATCAAGTATCTTTTCTGACCACAATGCTATGAGACTAGATATCAATTACAGGAAAAAATCTGTAAAAAATACAAACACATGGAGGCTAAACTATACACTACTAAAAACCCAAGAGAGCACTGAAGAAATCAAAGAGGAAATCAAAAAATACCTAGAAACAAATGACAATGAAAACACGACAACCCAAAACCTATGGGATGCAGCAAAAGCAGCTGTAAGAGGGAAGTTTATAGCAATACAATCCTACCTGAAGAAACAGGAAACATCTCAATAAACTACCTAACCTTACACCTAAAGTAATTAGAGAAAGAAGAACAAAAGAAAAAGAAATGATGGAAACAATAGCAAAGATCAATAAAACTAAAAGCTGGTTCTTTGAGAAGATAAACAAAATTGATAAACCATTAGCCAGACTCATCAAGAAAAAAAGGGAGAAGACTCAAATCAACAGACTCAGAAATGAAAAAGGGGAAGTAACAACTGACACTGCAGAAATACAAAGGATCATGAGAGATTACTACAAGCAACTATATGCCAATAAAATGGACAACCTGGAAGAAATGGACAAATTCTTAGAAAAGCACAACCTTCTGACACTGAACCAGGAAGAAATAGAAAATATAAACAGACCAATCGCAAGCACTGAAATTGAAACTAATTAAAAATCTTCCAACAAACAAAAGCCCAGGACCAGGGCTTCCCTTGTGGCGCAGTGGTTGTGAGTCCGCCTGCCAATGCAGGGGACACACGTTTCTGCCCCAGTCCAGGTAGATCCCACATGCCGCGAAGCGGCTGGGCCCGTGAGCCATGGCTGCTGAGCCTGCGCGTCCGGAGCCTGTGCTCTGCAATGGGAGAGGCCACAACAGTGAGAGGCCCGCATATCGCAAAAAAAAAAAAAAAGCCCAGGACCAGACGGCTTCACAGGCACATTCTATCAAACATTTAGGGGAAGAGCTAACACCTATCCTTCTCAAACTCTTCCAAAATAGAGCAGAAGAAGGAACACTCTCAAACTCATTCTATGAGGCCACCATCACTCTGACACCAAAACCAGACAAGGAAGTCACAAAGAAAGAAAACTACAGGCCAATATCACTGATAAACATACATGCAAAAACCCTCAACAAAATACTAGCAAACAGAATCCAAGAGCACACTAAAAGGATCATACAGCATGATCAAGTGCGGTTTATCCCCGTAATGCAAGGATTCTTCAATATATACAAATCAATGTTATAAACTATATTAACCAACTGAAGAAGAAAAACCATATGATCATCTCAATTAACACAGAAAAAGCTTTTGAAAAAATTCAACACCCATTTATGATAAAAACCCTCCAGAAAATAAACATAGAGGGAACTTACCTCAACATAATAAAGGCCATATATGACAAACCCACAGCCAACATCATTCTCAATGGTGAAAAACTGAAACCATTTCCTCTAAGATCAGGAACCGGACAAGGTTGTCCACTCTCACCACTATTATTCCAAAAAGTTTTAGAAGTTTTAGCCACAGCAATCAGAGAAGAAAAAGAAATAAAAGGAATCCAAATCGGAAAAGAAGAAGTAAAGCTGTCACTGTTTGTAGATGACATGATACTATACATAGAGAATCTTAAAGATGCTACCAGAAAAGTACTAGAGCTAATCAATGAATTTGGTAAAGTAGCAGGATACAAAATTAATGCACAGAAATCTCTTGCATTCCTATACACTAATGGTGAAAAATCTGAAAGTGAAATTAAGAAAACACTCCTATTTATCACTGCAACAAAAAGAATAAAATATTTAGGAATAAAACTACATAAGGAGACAAAATACCTGTATGCAGAAAATTATAAGACACTGATGAAAGACATTAAAGATGATACAAATAGATGGAGAGATATACCATGTTCTTTAATTGAAGAATTAACATTGTGAAAATGACTGTACTACCCAAAGCAAACTACAGATTCAATGCAATCCCTACCAAACTACCAATGGCATTTTTCACAGAACTAGAACAAAAAATTTCACAATTTGTTTGGAAACACAATAGACCTCAAATAGCCAAAGCAATCTTGAGAAAGAAAAACGGAGCTGGAGGAACCAGGCTCCCGGACTTCAGATTATACTGCAAAGCCAGTATGGTACTGGCACAAAAACAGAAATATATATCAGTGGAACAGGATATTAGCCCAGAGATAAACCCACGCACATATGATCACTTTATTTTTTATAAAGGTGGCAAGAATATACAATGGAGAAAGGACAGCCACTTCAATAAGTGGTCTTGGGAAAACTGGACAGCTACATGGTAAGAGAGTGAAATTAGAACACTCCCTAACACCATGGACAAAAATAAACTCAAAATGGATTAAAGACCTAAATGTAAGGCCAGACACTATAAAACTCTTAGAGGAAAACATAGGCAGAACACTTTATGACATAAATCACAGCAAGATCCTTTTAGACCCACCTCCTAGAGAAATGGAAATAAAAACAAAAATAAATGGGATCCAGTGAAATTTAAAAGCTTTTGCACAGCAAAGGAAACCATAAACAAGACGAGAAGACAACCCTCAGAATGGGAGAAACTATTTGCAAATAAAGCAACTGACAAAGGATTAAATCTCCAAAATATACATGCAGCTCAATATTGATAAAACAAACAACCCAATCAAAAAATGCGCAGATCTAAACAGACATTTCTCCGAAGATACACAGATTGCCAACAAACACATGAAAGGATGCTCAACATTACTAATTAGAGAAATGCAAATCAAAACTACAATGAGGCTTCACCTCACACCAGTCAGAAAGGCCATCATCAAAAAATCTAAAAACAGTAAGTGCTGGAGAGGGTGTGGAGAAAAGGGAACCTTCCTGCCTTGTTTGTGGGAATGTAAATTGATACAGCCACTATGGAGAACAGTATGGAGGTTCCTTAAAAACTAAAAATAGAACTACCATACGACCCAGCAATCCCACTACTGGGCATATACCCTGATAAAACCATAATTCAGAAAGAGTCATGTACCACAATGTTCATTGCAGCTCTATTTACAATAGCCAGGAAATGGAAGCAACCTAAGTGTCCACCAACAGATAAATGGATAAAGAAGATGTGGCACATATATACAATGGAATATTACTCAGCCACAAAAAGAAACGAAATTGAGTTATTTGTAGTGAGG
>RJWK010056257.1:0-14493 GCA_004363435.1 Platanista minor
TTTTTTTTTTTTTTTTTTGCGGTACGTGGGCCTCTCACAGCTGTGGCCTCTCCCGTTGCGGAGCACAGGCTCCAGACGCGCAGGCCCAGCGGCCACGGCTCACGGGCCCAGCCGCTCCGTGGCATGTGGGATCCTCCCTGACCAGGGCACGAACCCGTGTCCCCTGCATAGGCAGGCGGACTCTCAACCACTGCGCCACCAGGGAAGCCCTATCATTCTTTCAATTCCCTCCAACCAAGACCAACTGATAACTTCTTCCAAGAGGTTAATATGTGCAAATATCTGTGCCCTTGTTTTCTAACCTTACCCAAATGTATAAACTTCCTTCCCAACAGGACAATATCACAAAATATTAGAATGCTGGATATTTACACCCTGGGAATGTGACGGGGATAAGTATTATTCAGTTAATACATAGCCAGCAAAAACAAGTCTGAAATAACAAGAATTTTTTTAAAGTTACTCAAATAAGTCTCAAATTTTAATAAGATCTTCTATAAACACATTTATTTGCTACTGAAAATTGAAACAGCACATCAAAAAATTTTATTACAATTCAACACGCTGTTCTAACAATGCTGTGGTCAAGCCACCCAACGTTTTCTTCACTTTCCTTCCACACAAGTTAATTTGTTTCACAAAGTGGAACTAAAATATATTCAAGTCATTCAAATGCAAGCTACATCGATTCCTTATAAGTTACTGTATTAAGGTAGAAAAGAGATGCACCAAAAAAGGACATCACAGAACTTGTAATATAGGTTATTAAAATATTGGTACACAATCTTTCCCAAGCTTCATAATGATCCTAAAATTACCAGGAAGAAAAAAAATAGTACAAGAATAAGGTTTATGGCTCCTTCGACTCCGTGTCATAATTACTGTAATACTTATTGTTGTAATAATTCTCATAATTATCCTCAGAAGGATCTCTATGAAACCAGCAAAAACGACAGCTACTTCTAAATCTTTGCCCTCTTGACTGAGTCTCGACATCATTCTGCTATGGTTCTCTTTGAGAGTCAGACCGAGGAACTCCTTTGCCGTAGCTTTTTTTAATAGATTGAATCAGACGTTCTATCTTATCTCTCCGATCAGTTAACATGGTCCTCACCCCTCTCCTATAGGGTATGTTTTCACCAAGTAACTGCCCAGTTGGTTGAGGTAGACATTCTGGTAGAATGAATGGCAATTTGATACTAGGGTTGGGTGTCAGGTTACTGAGGTTCTTTATTAACACTTCAGACATAGGTTGAGAATCAACTGGAATTGCCTGGGAATTTTCATCAATGGACGTTTGAGGAGACTCCAGGGTCCAGGTTGGGTTAACCTCAGATGAATCCATTGGGAGTCTTGTCACAGCTTGAAGCTCCTCCTAGACCTTTGGGTTCCAGTGGCGGGTGATGCTTTAGACTCAAATTGCTACAAAGTAGCCTGGACGAACTATAGAGCTAAGAAAGAGGGAGAAAAATCCAAGCTGACACACAGTGGTGAGAGAAAAATCCAACATCATGGAGCTAGATCTTAACCATCCTCCAGGGTCTGGCTCAAAGTTCATGTCATGGGAACCTCCCTAATTTCTCTGGGTGATCTGTCCTCTAAACCAACAGGGTATTTGAGATTCTCACCACATTCTACCTCATGGCATTGCCCTTTGCCCCCTCACCTTATCACTCCTCTTGGACTGTGGGTAGGGATCATGTTTGATGGATGTCTGTGCTCCAGCCAGGCCTGGCACAGATTCTGAGAGAGAGAGAGGGAGAGAGCAGTGAGAAAAGGGAGAGGAGAGGGAAAAGCAAAGCAAAGGAAGTAGGGAGGGGAGGGAAAGGGAGAGGAAAGGAGGGAAAAATGAAGGAGGTTATGGAAAGAAAAGAAAAAGAGAGGAAAGGAGGGGTGGGAGAGCAAGGAGGGGAAGGGGGAAAAAACCTTAGTAGAAATTGGGAAGTTAATGAATTAATTTTAAAAACCAGTAAAATTGGCTATTACTGCATTTTTTGAAAAGATGACTAAATTAAATCAAATCATATTTACATGGAGTTACCTTCAAAGCCTAAGAATGACCAAAGATGGCTACATTTCCAATGACTAAGCCACTGAACTTGTGGACATGTTCTAGATACTGGGGAATGTGCCAACAATTCCCTAGAACACACCTTGACACAGCTCAGCATTATACAGCTTTGCCTTTGACCACATCAAAAGGTCATGTGGTCTCTGTTCTGAGAACAATTGTGAGTTTCTAATAATAGCCGTAATAAAAACAGTTAATATCTGTTTAGCACTTATGATGTTCTAGGCACATAATGCCACATGTGTATTCTTTCATTTAAAGTTTTAAAAACCTATGAAGTAGTTACTGTTCATTACCAACACCATTCTACAAGTGAGGAAACTAAGTCGCGGTTGGTAAACATTAGAGCAGGGATTTGACACCCTCATCCCCCAGCCCTTCCAGAGTCCCATCTTACCCTCTGCTCCATTCTACATTCTCTTCAACAATACAATTTGACTGGATTGCCACTTTTATATCCAGCCTGAACTAGGATTGCCAAAGAACAAAGTTTCAATGGAAAACTTCATAAGAAAACACATAATTTGTAGGTAAATAGGAACACAAATTATAAAAATGGCATCAGGACCAGAGACCTCAGGCCACCAAGTGAGAACAATAAGGAAGATAAGCTCCTCTTGGTCCTCTTAAATGAAGCAAAATAATATTAACTACTAATTTTCAAATGATTGCTTCACAGTTTATAAACACTTTTTGTGTCAGTTTTCCCATTTTAGGCTCACAATTCTCCAAAGTCAGAACTATGGTATCCATTTTGCAGATGAGAAAACTCTTCATCAACAAGGCTTAGAATTGCCCAAGCCAGTCTGGTATGGGGAGCAGGAAGAAACAGAGACCTGAGGTCGGGTTTTCCCACGCTATATCTTGGCTCCTTACTCTTTGTTTCAACAAGTCGTCCCCACGGTGTTTGTGACTCATGTATAAAAATCACCTTGAGGGACTTCCCTGGTGGTCCAGTGGTAAAGAATCTGCCTTCCAATACAGGGGACACGGGTTCAATCCCTGGTTGGGGAACTAAGATCCCACATGCCACGGGGCAACTAAGCCCACGCCACAAATACTGAGCTTGCACACCTCAACAAGAGAGCCACGTGCTGCGAAACTACAGAGCCCATGTGCCCTGGAGCCCACGAGCCACAACTAGAGAGAGAAAACCACATGCCACAACTAGAGAGAAGGCTGCACTCTACAACGAAGAGCCGCACACTGCAAGGAAAGATCCTACATGCCTCAACGAAGATCCTGCATGCTGCAACTAACACACAGCACAGCCAAAAATAAACTTAAATAAAGAAATAAATAAAATGTTAATAAATAAATAAATATCACCTTGAATTCTAGACTCTGTAACAAATAGCATCCAGTTGCTCAGAATTTCTGATCTCCTAGCAACAGAAAATCTGATTCCCCAAATCAAGCTGTCACCCTTTGGCCCAGTGTGAAAGCAGACAGACCTCTAGACTGTAATCCCTAGAAAGGGAAAAGCAAATTGGACCATTGAAACTCCCCAGCTCCCACAGGCCAGTGTTAATCCAATGCACCAACTGCATGCTTTAGTCTAGGCGAGTATTAACGGCTGGAATTCATCTTATTACAGTCTGTAGCATCACTAAATTGAAGGTGCTTGGATATATTTGCCTCTAAGCTCCATTCCTGTCATCGCCTTTACCTCTGGGGTCTTTTAACTAATAATTCTGTATAATGTAAAGTAGAAATCTATAGGCTAAATAAATATGCCTCAGTGAGACATTTTTCTTAGAATAAGGTAGTATCACTGACTTTTCTCTTGTTTATTACTCTGTTAAGGACTCTGTAAAATCATGCATATTTTAATAACTATAACTGAAAAGTAACCTTTAAAAATTATATAATTAAAAATTTTTTAATTAAAAAAAAGAAATTCATCCAACTTTTTAAGGGGGAAAAGAAGGCAAAGGGAGGGAGGGAGGGACTTCCCTGGCAGGGCAATGGTTAAGAATACGCCTGCCAATGCAGGGGACGTGGGTTTGATGCCCAGTCTGGGAAGATCCCACATTAGTTACTGTGGAGCAACTAAGCCTGTGAGCCACAACTACTGAGCCCGTGTGCCACAACTACTGAAGCCCGCGTGCCTAGAGCTCGTGCTCTGCAACAAGAGAAGCTACCACAATGAGAAGCCTGCGTGCAGGAACAAAGACCCAATGCAGTCAAAAATAAATAAATAAACTAATAAATAAATTTTTTTAAAAAAGGGAGGGAAAATGTGTCACTGTGAAGTGGTCACTGTGGGTGACCTCATCAACTTCTCTCCATTTTCAGTTTGGTGTTGTCCAGTACAGAAAGAACATGGGCTCCTTTGTGAGTTCAAATCTCAGCTCCAAACTAAATTGAAAAATCATTGCAACTCTCTGAACCTAATTTTCTTTATCCAGGAATTGGGGATGATGATACACATTTCATGGATGCTTGAAGAATTAAATGCATAATGTGCATGACCTGGTCCGAGGTCTGGCCCATAGGTGGGTGAGACAAATATAGGTTGGGTGTAGCTCTGTACCTCATTTCCACAATATGTTTCTCCTGAGATTTTTCTGTAACTAGGAACTTCTTTTCCCTTTAAGGAAACTTTAGAATCTCTAAGAGTCTATTTTTCCTTTCTGGGAAAGAAGTGTATTTACCCAGAAACAGCTATTTCCACTTTAATCTGTTTCCCAGCTCTCTCAAGCAGTTAATGATCTATAAAATACTTAAATGCACCAGAAGACCTACCACTTTAAATAATTGCTTTGTAATGCAGATAATCCAAATTGTTTGCCTGGCAAATCTAGACATTTTAACACCTCAAGTCTCCTCTTTACCAAGAGAATTAACCAGACCAGTCCTTGAACTTTTAAAGAGTAGGATTTAAAATAACTCAAGAGGGCTTCCCTGGTGGCGCAGTGGTTGAGAGTCCGCCTGCCGATGCAGGGGACGCGGGTTTGTGCCCCAGTCCGTGAAGATCCCACATGCCGCAGAGCGGCTGCGTCCGTGAGCCATGGCCGCTGAGCCTGCGAGTCTGGAGCCTGTGCTCCGCAACGGGAGAGGCCACAACAGTGGGAGGCCCGCGTACCGCAAAAAAATAAAATAAAATAAAATAACTCAAGAGTGGATTTCAAAGAATGGAATGTATACAGAAGACCTAGGTTTGACCTGGACAGAAAAATAGAGAAGCAAACCTGGGCATTTTTTATTTCCTGTGGACTTGGACTTTCTGAACCTGAAAATGCCAGACTAACTCTTATATTGAATGAAGTGAGTGACCTTGCTTATCTTCTTTCAACCTTGCTATAAGCGCCTCATCTCTTGAAATTTAAAAGCAGTGTAGTGGTCACTTCAAGTTGAGGCCAGTTCTATGACTTATCCCCCACCCCTTTTTATCCTTTTTGCCACACAGCCAGCAGGATCTTAGTTCACTGTAGAAATCAAACCCGTGCCTCCTGCAGTGGAAGCAAGGAGTCTTAACCACTGGACCTCCAGGGAAGTCACTGACTCTTATGTAGGAGTTCATTCCACAACATGTAGTACTTCTGAGCTTGCCTTAAAAAGAAAATGTAACCCATTGCGAAGTTCCAAAGAGGTATTAGGAAATCAGTATTTTCCTAATACTGATTAGGAAAAAGAAAAAAGAAATTTCTTTTTGGGGGGATGGATACATTGCGGATGGATACATTGTCTTGGATCTGAGTAAGGTACCTGCAAGAGTCCAGCTCTATTGTCTCCTTAGTGGTCCCAGAATTTGGTTGGAAGTCCTCTGTACTGAAACCTCCCACCTTGGTAGGAGACAGGGTGTCCTCTGTTACCAGCTACTGTCCTCCAGGATCTCACTCCCCATCTTCTCTGTTTTGTTCAAGTGGCCTTCAGGATTTTACTCCCTGTTTTGTTTGGGCTGCCGGCTTCTGTTCTTGGGATTTTGTTTTCCTTTTTTCTTTTTTTTCCTGGTAAATAATTCCTTTTGGAATATGAGAAGTCCACTCTCTAAGGACAGCCTCCTTCTTCATAAAACTTCTGCTGGTTTTATGTATAAGAACTATGGGCCTTAGTCCTGCAAGTTTTTGTCTTGCTGGACTACAATTACCTGGGATGATTTACAGTAAAATTGGCCAACATGGGGCTCCTTTGAAATTCCTAAATTAGTTTGTCTGGGGAGTCAATTAAAAAAAGGATGTAAGGCAAGAATAGAAGCATATCTCAACTGGTAGTTTTGAGGACTCAGAGAAACATAACAATCAATCCACTATTGCTTCCCTCAGAGAAACTAACTCACAATTATCTCAAAGGATTTCAGAAATGGAAATTCCTCTGAGGCTTCTGAGAGTTCTCTCCCTCTCTGTCTCTCTGTCTCTTTTACTCTTACACTCCCTCTCTCTCTCCCTCTGCTCCTTCCTGTTCCTCTGAATGCCCACTGCACTGTTATCCATCTCTTTCTGAGCTTTCTTTTTATAACAGCAAGATTGATCCCCACAGAAGGCAACAACAATTCCAAGGGTCTGATGAAAAGGTCTATGATTATTATGGCCATTTTGAAAAAAATTTTTGAAAAAATTTTTTGAAAAATATTCTGACCCTAAGGGGACAAAAGTCCTTCTAGGAGGAGCTTGTTTCTCTCCCTGTACCTTTGAAATATAAATGTTTTACCTCATCTTCTCAGGGGACTCTTATCTAGACAATCTCCAATTTCTAAGACTGAAAAAAAAAAAAAAAGAAGAGGCCTTTTAATTCAAATTGCTAGAAGGACTCTCTTGCCCAAATAACCTCCTTAAAATTGCTTGTCAAGGGCAAATGCAAAGCTGATGTCTTCTCCACACATAATAAAAGACTTTAGCCATCTGAGCAAGCAGATGTAATTTATTCCAACTGTTATTTATAAACTAGTGAGTTTTTTTATTGTACCTGATTCATGACTAAAGCTTTAACACTAAAACTATGAGACTCTGTCTGTGCCTATCTGGATGGATGGATGTCCATGTATGTACCTTATAGATGTAGTATGCTTCTACTTTTGGATGGTATTGTCAAAATTAATTTGTAAAAGAGCTCTATTTAATTGCCTTAAAAAATTAAGCTTAAATAAAATAAATTCTCAGAAATATAGTAGTAACCCAAATGAATTTCAGGTTCAAGAGAGCTGGGAAATATTCAGTATTAAAGTTAAAGTTCATTGATTTAATTAATGCAGACATGCCTTTAGTCATCAACATTAAGCATAATACTTTTATTGTACCTAGGTTTACTAAAAGTCAGATAAGTTTGTTATCTCTTTTACAAAATTTGTCAGCAATAAAAATAATTCAGTATGATATTTTCATACGTACATTAAATAAATGTAAATGAATAAGAGTTTTTAGGTGAACTCTTTAAGAATAGTTAAGTTTTATGATGTGTCTATCTCAAAATAGTTCCCCCAAACCTTTTTGGAAACTTTAGAGTTTTGTTAGATTAAGTTAAATTATGGAAATTTATTAAATATCTAAATCATTTCCAAACAAAATAAGGTACTGAAACATTAATTACTGAATATAGGCTTCCTTTTACAGAGAAACAAAAGATATTTGGAACTATTAGTAAATATTTTTGGTGCCACACTCAAATATTTTCTATAAGAAAGCACAAGTTTTTAAAAATTATAAAAAGTAATTATAAGTTTGCCAATCTACAGAATACTACTAGAAAAGACAGTTCATAATTGCTTATTTCTTAGTTTTTACTAAAAATTAAGGTTTCTAAAGCTTAAGAATTCTAATTAATATATGTAATTTAAATCATTAACATTAATAAGGAAGACATTTTCATATTCAAGGAAAAAAATTTTTAAGGTACAGTAAATTGAAATACATTTTGTTAAGGGAAAAGAAAGTAATTTTGTCCTAAAGCTGGTTATTTCTAAATGAGAAAGAAAAAAAGGAGGAAATTAAAACAGACATAGAAAGCTGAAGAAAATCTGTGGGAAAAAAAAAGAGTCTTTAGAGGCTTCCCTGCTGGCGCAGTGGTTGAGAGTCCGCCTGCCGATGCAGGGGACGCGGGTTCGTGCCCCGGTCCGGGAAGATCCCACATGCCGCGGAGCGGCTGGGCCCGTGAGCCATGGCCGCTGACCTGCGCGTCCGGAGCCTGTGCTCCTCAACGGGAGAGGCCACAGGAGTGAGAGACCCGCGTACCGCAAAAAAGAAAAAAAAGAGTCTTTAGAGGGGAATTTTATGTGCCATCAGGACTGGCTAAGGTTAGAATAAATAAATTTTAATATCAAAAGTAAACTGGTACAAAATTTGGTTTTCTGTTGAAAGGACAAAGTGGTTTGTTTGTTTTTTTTTTTCGGTACGTGGGCCTCTCACCCCTGTGGCCTCTCCCGTTGCGGAGCACAGGCTCCGGACGCGCAGGCTCAGTGGCCATGGCTCACGGGCCCAGCCGCTCTGCGGCACGTGGGATCCTCCCGGACCGGGGCACGAACCCGCGTCCCCTGCACCGGCAGGCGTACTCTCAACCACTGCGCCACCAGGGAAGCCCCGGACAAAGTGTTTTGAGATTAATGGTCTGGTCTTAATGAGAAATTGTAAACAAAGATTTCTTTACCTTAATGTAATCTGTCTAGAAAAATAAAGGTTCTATACTTTGTAGCTAAGACTATTTACAACTATATAACATCTATATTTACCTATGAAGTATTTAATTCTTATTTTGTTTAAATGAATAAGCATTATTTCCACAGTGACTTATGACCCTATTTGACCAAGTGTTTAAAAACAAAAATTTGATATTTTTGACAAACTTCCCAAAATCAAATTCTAAATGAAGTCTTTTAAACTTAGATCTAACTTTGAGATATGAGATGTTTCAGAAGGTCCCTGAAATATCTCAGAGATTTGTCCTCTCTCCTTATAAAAAGGGAGATGTTAAACTAATTAAGCTTATCTGACAAGTTAAATCTCACGGGAGGCATTGTCAAAAAAAGAAGTAATACTAAGCCTGCTTTATGTTGTGTCTGTATAGGTATATGTTTATAAGTGTAATAGAAACTATGAAATTTCTGCAGTTCTGACTGTCCTGGCATAATGTTATCAATCATAATCCTAGTTATTATCTTAAAGTTGTGTATGTCACAGGGATAACTTAATTTCCTTCTCAACTGCACTGTAATCAGCACTTTAACCATACATTTTTCTTTTAACATCTTTATTGGAGTATAACTGCTTTACAATGGTGTGTTAGTTTCTGCTGTATAACACAGTGAATCAGCTATATGTATACATATACCCTCATATCCCCTCCCTCTTGTGTCTCCCTCCCACTCTCCATATCCCACCCCTCTAGGTGGTCATAAATCACCGAGCTGATCTCCCTGTGCTATGTGGCTGCTTCTCACTAGCTATCTATTTTACATTTTAACTCTTTTGTCATTTATAGACAGTTATTGTTTTACTTTGATGCTTTTACAAATATGTTTCATCCTTACAGAGATTCAGAAAGGCCTCTGATACTTTGTCTAGAGTACAGTTTTCTGATAAACTCTCAGATCATACTACTGAATTGGGTAAGAATTTACAGAACTCTAATGAGGAAACAGATGGCTTCATAAAACTGCTAACAAAAGATCAAGAATTAATTCCACAGGACTAAATGAACTGTACAGGATGATTATAATTTTTGTTTAAAACATTGCTGGTTCTTTTATGTTTTGCTTTTCCAGATTTAAGGAAAACTTTTCTCTCAAGTTATCAATGACTTGCAGCAATTAGATAAATGATACCTTTGTAAACAAAGATAGAACATTTCTCTCTTTCCCTCTACCCGATCCCTCTAGAATTTGGAAACTCTTAGTGAGCATTCTTATTTTCATGGCAATATAGTTACTTGCATAAGTTCAATAAGAATCTGTTTGCCTTATAACAGGACACAATTGGAAACATTGGTTATATTATCAAGGCTTTGACTGAAATGTCATATTTGACAGAGGCATCATTGACTCAGATATAACCAGACAGCTTTAAAGTACTAACATTGACTTTATGGAGCCAATAATGACTCTTGGAAATATTTACCTAGTACCATGCCTACAGGGTTTCCAGAAGTCTTACCAGGTGAGTAAGGAAGATCAGTCCCTGGCAGGTGCAGGAACCTCAAGATAGTTTGCGGAACTCAGGAAGAGAGGAATTTACCCAAATCTGTACGTATTGCAGTCAGAGTCTGATGGCAAGTCCTTATTTGACCTTCCTGGCTTGGGAAGCCTTTTAAAAGTTCAATCTGATATTCCTTTTGAAAAGTTCCAGCAAAGCAGATTTAAAAGAGCCTGTATGATGGGCTGTTATTCTCTTCTTTTCAATTTTTATTGCAGTATAGTTGATTACAATGTTGTGTAAGTTTCAGGTATATAGCAAAGTAAATCAGTTATACGTAAACATATATCCACTCTTTTGTAGATTCTTTTCCCATATAGGCCATTACAGAGTACAAACCCAAAACAATTAAGGAAAGGGTAATAAAAACATACATATCAATAATTACCTTAAATGTAAATGGATTAAATGCTCCAACCAAAAGTTTTTGAAAGGATACAAAAACAAGACCTGTATATATTCTGTCTACAAGAGACCCACTTCAGACCTAGAAACACATAAAGACTGAAAGTGAGGGTATGGAAAAAGATATTCCATGCAAATGGAAATCAAAAGAAATCTGGAGTAGCAGTTCTCATATCAGACAAAATACACTTTAAAATAAGGACTATTACAAGAGACGAAGAAGGACACTATATAATGATCAAGGGATCAATCCAAGAAGAAGTTATAACAATTGTAAATATTTATGCACCCAACATAGGAGCACCTCAATACATAAGGCAAATGCTAACAGCCAAAAAAGGAGAACTTGACAGTAACACAATAATAGTAGGGGACTATAACACCCCACTTTCACCAATGGACAGATCATCCAAAATGAAAATAAATAAGGAAACACAAGCTTTAAATGACACATTCAACAAGATGGACTTAACTGATATTTATAGGACATTCCATCCAAAACCAACAGAATACACTTTCTTCTCAAGTGCTCATGGAACATTGTCCAGGATAGATCGCATATTGCATCACAAATCAAGCCCTGGTAAATTTAAGGAAATTGAAATAGTATTCAGTATCTTTTCCAACCACAATGGTATGAGCCTAGCTATCAATTACAAGAAAAAATCTGTAAAAAATACAAACACATGGAGGCTAAACAATACACTACTAAATAACAAAGGAATTACTGAAGAAATCAAAGAGAAAATCAAACAATACCTAAAAATAAATGACAATGAAAACACGACGACCCAAAACCTATGGGATGCAGCAAAAGCAGTTCTAAGAGGGAAGTTTATAGCAATACAATCCTACCTTAAGAAACAAGAAACAAGAAACACCTCAATTAAACAACCTAACCTTACACCTAAGGCAATTAGAGAAAGAAGAACAACAACAACAAAAAAAACCCAAAGTTGGCAGAAGGAGAGAAATCATAAAGATCAGATCTGAACTAAATGAAAAAGAAATGAAGGAAATGAGAGCAAAGATCAATAAAACTAAAAGCTGGTTCTTTGAGAAGATAAACAAAATTGATAAACCATTAGCCAGACTCATCAAGAAAAAAAGGGAGAAGACTCAAATCAGTAGAGTTAGAAATGAAAAAGGAGAAATCACAACTGACACTGCAGAAATACAAAGGATCATGAGAGATTACTACAAGCAACTATATGCCAATAAAATGGACAACCTAGAAGAAATGGACAAATTCTTAGAAAAGCACAATGTTCCGAGACTGAACCAGGAAGAAATAGAAAATATAAACAGCATAATCACAAGCACTGAAACTGAAACTGTGATTTAAAATCTTCCAACAAACAAACAAAAGCCCAGGACCAGATGGCTTCACAGGCAAATTCTATCAAACATTTAGAGAAGAGCTAACACCTATCCTTCTCAAACTCTTCCAAAATATAGCAGAGGGAGGAACACCCTAAAACTCATTCTACGAGGCCACCATCACCCTGATACCAAAACCAGACAAAGATGTCACAAAAAAAGAAAACTACAGGCCAATATCACTGATGAACATAGATGTAAAAATGCTCAACAAAATACTAGCAAACAGAATCCAACAGCACATTAAAAGCATCATACACCATGATGAAGTGGGGTTTATCCCAGGAATGCAAGGATTCTTCAATATACACAAATCAATCAATGTGATACACCATATTAAAGAACTGAAGGGTAAAAACCATATGACAATCTCAATAGATGCAGAAAAAGCATTCAACAAAATTCAACACCCATTAATGATAAAAACCCTCCAGAGAGTAGGCAGAGAGGGAACCTACCTCAACATAATAAAGGCCATATATGACAAACCCACAGTCAACATCAGTCTCACTGGTGAAAAACTGAACTCATTTCCTCTAAGATCAGGAACAAGACAAGGATGTCCACTCTCGCCACTATTATTCCACAGAGTTTTGGAAGTTTTAGCCACAGAAATCAGAGAAGAAAAAGAAATAAAAGGAATCCAAATCAGAAAAGAAGTAAAGCTGTCACTGTTTGCCGATGACATGATACTATACACAGAGAATCCTAAAGATGATACCAGAAAACTACTAGAGCTAATCAATGAATTTCAGAATGTAGCAGGATACAAAATTAATGCATAGAAATCTCTTGCATTCCTATACACTAATGATAAAAAATCTGAAGGAGAAATTAAGGAAACACTCCCATTTACCACTGCAGCAAAAAGAATAGAATACTTAGGAATAAACCTACCCAAGGAGACAAAAGACCTGTGTGCAGAAACCTATAAGACACTGATGAAAGAAATTGAAGACTATACAAACAGATGGAGAGATATACCATGTTCTTGGATTGGAAGGATCAACATCGTGAAAATGACTCTACTACCCAAAGCAATCTACAGATTCAGTGCAATCCCTATCAAACTACCACTGGCATTTTTCACAGAACTAGAGCAAAAAATTTCACAAATTGTATGGAAACACAAAAGACCCCCAATAGCCAAAGCTATCTTGAGAAAGAAAAATGGAGCTGGAGGAATCAGGCTCCCTGGCTTCAGACTATACTACAAGCTACAGTAATCAAGACAATATGGTACTGGCACAAAAATAGAAATATAGATCAATGGAACACGATAGAAAGCCCAGAGATAAACCCATGCACATTTGGTCACCTTATCTTTGATAAACGAGGCAAGAATATACAATGGAGAAAAGACAGGCTCTTCAGCAAGTGGCACTGGGAAAACTGGACAGCTACATATAAAAGAATGAAATTAAAACACTTCCTAATGCCATACACAAAAAATAAACTCAAAATGGATTAAAGATTTAAATGTAAGGTCAGACACTATAAAACTCTTAGAGGAAAACATAGGCAGAACACTTCATGATATAAATCACAGCAAGATCCTTTTTGACCCACCTCCTAGAGAAATGGAAATAAAAACAAAAATAAACAAATGGGGCCTAATGAAACTCAAAAGCTTTTGCACAGCAAAGGAAACCATAAACAAGACTAAAAGACAACCCTCAGAATGGGAGAAAATATTTGCAAATGAGGCAACTGACAAAGGATTAATCTCCAAAATATACAAGCAGCTCATGCAACTCAATAAAAAATAACAAACAACCCAACCCAGAAATAGCCAGAAGACGTAAATAGACATTTCTCCAAAGAAGATACACAGATTGTTTAAAAAACACATGAAAGGATGCTCAACATCACTAATCATTAGAGAAATGCAAATCAAAACTACAGTGAGGTATCACCTCACTCCTGTAAAAATAGCCATCATCAAAAAAATCTACAAACAATAAATGCTGGAGAGGGTGTGGAGAAAAGGGAACCTTCCTGCACTGTTGTTGCAAATGTAAATTGATACAGCCACTATGGAAAATAGTATGGAGGCTCCTCAAAAAACTAAAAATAGAACTACCATACGACCCAGTAATCCCATTACTGGGCATAAACCCTGAGAAAACCATAATTCCAAAAGAGTCATGTACCAAAATGTTCATTGCAGCTCTATTTACAATAGCCAGGACATGGAAGTAACCTAAGGGTACATCAACAGAGGAATGGATAAAGAAGGTGTGGCACATATATATAATGGAATATTACTCAGCCATAAAAAGAAACGAAATTGAATTATTTGCAGTGAGTTGGATGGACCTAGAGTCTGTCATACATAGTGAAGTAAGTCAGAAAGAGAAAAACAAATACCGCCTGTTAACACATATATATGGAATCTAAAACAAGAAAAAAAAAATGGTTCTGCAGAACCTAGGGGCAGGACAGGAATAAAGATACAGAGGTAGAGAATGGAATTGAGGACACAGGGAGGGGGAAGGGTAAGGTGTGACGAAG
>RJWK010056258.1:0-14495 GCA_004363435.1 Platanista minor
CCTCCCTATCCCACCCCTCTAGGTGGTCACAAAGCACCGAGCTGATCTCCCTGTGCTGCACAGCTGCTTCCCACTAGCTAGCTATTTTACATTTGGTAGTGTGTATATGTCCATGCCACTCTCTCACTTCATTCCAGCTTACCCTGCCCCCTCCCCGTGTCCACAAGTCCATTCTCTATGTCGGCATCAGTATTCCTCCCCTGCCCCTAGGTTCTTCAGAACCATTTATTTTTAATTTAGATTCCATATATATGTGTTAGCATATGATATTTGTTTTTCTCTTTCTGACTTACTTCACTCTGTGTGACAGTCGCTATGTCCCATCCACCTCACTACAAATAACTCAGTTTCATTTCTTTTTATGGCTGAGTAATATTCCATTGTATACATGTGCCACATCTTCCTTACCCATTAATCTGTCGATGGACACTTAGGTTGCTTCAATGTCCTGGCTATTGTAAACAGAGCTGCAATGAACATTGTGGTACATGACTCTTTTTGAATTATGGTTTTCTCAGGGTATATGCCCAGTAGTGGGATTGCTGGATTGTATGGTAGTTCTATTTTTAGTTTTTAAGGAACCTCCATACTGTTCTCCATAGTGGCTGTATCAATTTACATTCTCACCAACAGTGCAGGAGGGTTCCCTTTTCTCCACACCCTCTCCAGCATTCATTGTTTGTAGATTTTTTGATGATGGCCATTCTGACTGTTGTGTGGTGATACCTCATTGTAGTTTTGACTTGCATTTCTCTAATGATTAGTGATGTTGAGCATCTTTTCATGTGTTTGTTGGCAATCTGTATATCTTCTTTGGAGAAATGTTTATTTAGGTCTTCTGCCCATTTGGGTTGTTTGTTTTTTTGATATTGAGCTACATGAGCTGCTTGTATATTTTGGAGAGTAATCCTTTGTCAGTTGCTTCATTTTCAAATATTTTCTCCCATTCTGAGGGTTGCCTTTTCGCCCTGTTTATGGTTTCCTTTGTTGTGCAAAAGCTCTTAAGTTTCATTAGGTCCCATTTGTTTATTTTTATTTCCATTTCTCTAGGAGGTGGGTCAAAAAGGATCTTGTTGTGATTTATGTCATAGAGTGTTCTTCCTATGTTTTCCTCTAAGAGTTTTATAGTGTCTGGCCTTACATTTAAGTCTTTAATCCATTTTGAGTTTATTTTTGTGTATGGTGTTAGGAAGTGTTCTACTTTCATTCTTTTACATGTAGCTGTCCAGTTTTCCCAGCATCTGTTATTGATGAAAAGGCTGTCTTTTTTCCATTGTATATTCTTGCCTCCTTTATCAAAGATAAGGTGATCATATGTGAGTGGGAAAACTGCCCATAAATTTTAATAGTGATTGATGATTAATAAGCTTATTGAGTTGAAAGAGTTTGATGTGATCAGGATCTTTGTGCGTAGAGACACCAGTATGAGTGTTCAGATCTGTTGACTTCTTGGCAGAGTGAATTGAAGCCCTTGGAAACATGCAAGAGGAACAGTAGAATTACCTGAAATTCTGTTCCTTTGCAGTAGTTTATGTTGAGAGGAAAATGCAAGCTAAGTGATTTAAAGAAAAGGAGTGGGGAGGGCTTCCCTGGTGGCGCAGTGGTTGAGAGTCCGCCTGCCGGTGCATGGGACACAGGTTCGTGCCCTGGTCCGGGAGGATCCCGCATGCCGCGGAGCGGCTGGGCCCGTGAGCCATGGCCACTGAGCCTGCACGCCCGGAGCCTGTGCTCCGCAACGGGAGAGGCCACAACACTGAGAGGCCTGCGTACCACAAAAAAAAAAAAAAAAAAAAAAAGGAGTGGGGAAAGAGGAAACACCAGTTTGGCTGTAAGAGGTCTCAGGAGGAAGATGGGGCAGAGAGAGAGAGAAGGAGATGTAGTGCCTGTGGTGGGGAGTGGAAATCTGAGGAAAGAGAAAGAGGTTTACAGATAATTTTTAGGAAGTTTGTTGGTATGATAGTCAGTTCTCACAAAACCTGTGGAACAGAAACCATATTATTCATCCTACTTTGAAGTTGGGCTTGGATATATTTTTGGATACAAGAGTGGGAGATGAACCCCAAGGCAGCTTCTGGTGAATGCATTGCCAGCCCAAGGCACCCAACTGTGTTTAAGGTCCCCAGTGTGGTCACACTGAGGTTGACTCCCCATTGCTCCATCCATTGCCACATAATTAATCCAAGCTGCTCATGGTAACTGCTCCCTGTTACCATGAGCAGTTACCAGGACTCTGTTTAGGAACTTGTGCCAATGAGATGTCAGGGAATCCTTGCTGGGGCTTTCAGAAAACAGAAGTGTCTCTCCTGTTGAAAAATAACAGGGAAACATGTTGTCCCAGGTTGTGTGGCCTCAAGGGGAACTTGCCTTAGAGAGAAGCTGAACAGGTAATTAGCAGAGAGACAGAGAGAAAGAACTTGGGTCCCTCGTGACATTGTTTTTGTTGTTGTTTTTTATTTTATTTTATTTTTAGCTGCGTCAGGTCTTAGTTGCAGGATCTTCACTGCAACACGCGGGCTCTTCCATTGTGGTGCATGGGCTCCAGAGCACCTGGGCTCTGTAGTTTGAAGCACATGGGCTCTCTAGCTGAAGTGTGTGGGCTCAGTAGTTGTGGCATGCAGGCTCAGTTGCCCCGCAGCATGTGGGATCCTAGCTCCCCGACCAGGGATCAAACCCCCGCACTGGAAGGCAGACTCTTAACCACTGGACTCCCAGGGAAGTCCCCTAATGACATTGTTAAGCCACTGAATCCACCAAACCTGAAGTCTGCCCACCCTGTCATATGAGATAATAAATGTCCTTACTTAATCTTTAAACCTGTGGGAGTCAGCCTCTGTTACTTGCAGCTGAAAACATTCTAATGGACTGACACACAGAGTAAAGTGTGAACAAGCTGGAACCCTGGCAAAGTGCTGAATTCCTAAATGTAATAGTCTGGACTCAGTGCAGACCAAATGTTTAGCTTGGACCTGAACTGCTTTCAGTTCCCAGAACATGCTGTGTTCTCTCCCACCTCAGCGTGCTTGCATATCCCATTTCCTCTTTCTCCTCAGTCTTTGTGTCCCTGACTGGCTCAGCTTCAGGCCTCTAGTAAGAAGCAAGGGGTCCAGAAAGATTTCCCTGGCCCGTCATGTCTGAGTGGGTGTTCCTTCCACATGCTCCCACAGAGCCATGTGCTGTACTGAATTGCCCGTATCTCCCTGTGAAGGCCGGAATATATCTGTGCTGGTCACAGTTTGGATGAACCTTGAAGACATTAGCTAAGTAGAAGAAGGCAGACACAAAAGGCCACCTATTATATGATTTTATTTATATAAAATCTCCAGAACAAGCAAATCCATAGAGGCAGAAAGGAGATTTGTAGTTGCCAGGGGCTGGAGGGTAGGGAAATGGGGAGGGACTGCTAATTGGTATGAGGTTTCTTTTTGGGGTGATGAGAATGTTCTGGAATTAGATAGTGGTTATGGTTGCAGATATACTAAAAACCATTTAATTGTATACTTTAAAAGCAGGTGGGGGGGGAGAGACCATGCTATGTGAATTGCATTTCAATTTAAGAAAAGAAAAAACTTCCACAGTTTTCCTGTTTTAGCTGATGAAACCAGCTAAAAGAAAATGAAAAATATCAATATATACTCATTTATTTAGTGAAATACATAGAATTTTACAATAAAAAATAAGTCATCCTAATTGTAGCATATGTCAGGGCTTCATTCCTTTATGTGTCTGAATAATATTCCATTGCATGAATATACCACATTTTATTTGTCCATTCATCAGTTGATGGATATTCGTGTTGTTTCCTCTTCAGGGCTATGATGAATAATGATGCTATGAACATTAGTATACAAGTTGTTATGTGAACATATGTCTTCAATTCTCACAGGTATATACCTAGGAGTGGAATTGTTGGGTCATATGGCAACTCCATGTTCAGCTTCTTTGAGGAACTGCAGGACTGATTTCCAAAGTGGCTGCATCGTTTTACATTCCCACCAGCAATGTATGAGGGTTCCAACTGCTCCACATCCTAGTTAAGATCAATTTGAGGGCTTCCCTGGTGGCGCAGTGGTTGAGGGTCCGCCCGCCGATGCAGGGGACACAGGTTCGTGCCCCGGTCCGGGAGGATCCCACATGCCGCGCAGCGGCTGGGCCTGTGAGCCATGGCCACTGAGCCTGCGCATCCGGAGCCTGTGCTCCGCAACGGGAGAGGCCACAACAGTGAGAGGCCCGCGTACCGCAAAAACAAAACAAAACAAAACAAACTCTAAGAGGGACTTCTCTGGTGGTGCAGTGGTTAAGAATCCGCCTGCCAATGCAGGGGACACGGGTTCGAGCCCTGGTCTGGGAAGATCTCACATGCCTCGGAGCAACTAAGCCCATGTACCACAGCTACCGAGCCTGTGCTCTAGAGCCCGCGAGCCACAACTACTGAGCCCGCGTGCCACAACTACTGAAGTCCTCGTGCCACAACTACTGAAGCCTGCATGCCCAGAGCCCATGCTCCACAACAAGAAAAGCCATTGCAATGAGAAGCCCGCATGCCGCAACAAAGAGTATCCCCTGCTCACTGCAACTAGAAAAAGCCAGCGCGCAGCAATGAAGACCAAATGCAGCCAAAAATAAATAAACAAACAAACAAACAAACAAATTTATAAAAAAACAAACAAAAAAAGCCCTCTTAGACACTGGGGGGTGGATGAAAGATAGTATTGCCTCAGTATTCCATTCATATAAATATATTACCCAAAAGGGAGAGGACTTTCTCCCATTTTGTCCCCAAACTTCATGACCTCCAGAATATTCCTCTCCACATTGGTACACTGAAGGCCCCTGTGTATTGGGGGTGGTGGCAGTGGCAATGTGCTTGGATGAGTTGTTGGCTGGGGACATTGGAGGCAGCCTTGAGGCACCATCATACAGCTGCCTGGGGAGTGCAGGCTGGGCAGTTGACATCACTGGAGAGGGACAGGGCAGAGGAAGACAGTGGTGGCAGCCCACGATGGTCCTGCGCTTTTTGGTGAGTCCAGGTGAGATGCTCTCTGGGAACTCCCAGAAGGGGCATTGGTGGGGACTAGAGATGAGGATAAAAACAGGAGAGACTCAGATCATCACTATTTTTATATTCAGAGTACACAGCATTCTGGCTGGTGTGGCCTAGAGAAATACAGTCTAACCACTATTGAAAAAAAAGGAAAAATAAGTAGGTAGCTGAGGAATGAGCCAACTTTGAAATGAATGGCTAAAAACACATTGTTCTTCTGGGATGACTGGTAATCTTATAAAATAATAATTCTTCCACCCCAAGAGTCTTTGCTATTTGTGATAGCTGATGTAATAAAGCTGTTTAGTGGCCTTTCCCACCATAGGTTGCTGTGTTGTTCTCACATCTGGGAACTTTCCATTGCTTCAGAGGTGAACTTTCTCACAGTTTTCTATCCCATGGCATCTGAGGTTATAGATGAAAATGTAACTAGCGGTCAATGGCAGGAAAATTACGTGGCTGATGGAGCGTGTAATAATCAAAAAATGAAGCAAGTTCAATTCAATCCAAGATGTTGCGTTAACACAAAGCCAATGCAACAGAGCCAGGGAGGACAGCGACAGCCTGGGTTCTCCCATCTCACGGGGGAGGTGAGGGAACCATCTGTAAATGCTTCCTTCTTGACCTCAAGGAAATGAAACCACGTGATCACACCTCTATTTTTCTAGGAGAATAAAACACTTTAAGTTCAGGCCAACCCTCCCTCTTTTTTGAAGATATCACAAGTTATCATTAGACTCATTTTCCATCAAAGGACACTTTCTAACTTTTAAGAAAGTAGTACAACAAATCTCACCCGATAAAGTTCTTGGCATGTGTTGAAGCATAAAAGCAGTTTGGGGGAGGGGTGGGGGAGTGTTGTTTGGGGAGCAGCTGAGGAGTCAGGATCAGAGAAGATCCATATTCCCTCTGTGTGTGGGGAAGACAGACCAGAGCAATGGTTTTCAAACCCTGGGTTCCATTGGGCCGAACAATACCCTGAAATTACCCTGGGGTGTCTGGGGGAGGGGCCATGTGGGTCCACAGCCTCCACAAAAAATCAGACAGGCTGAATCTTGATCTCTTTTGTGTACTGGTTTTTATCTAAAATGTATATTTGAACATAGGGATTTGCTGCCAAAGAAAGGGAAAAGAGAGAGAGGGCCTGCGAGAGAGAGACTGAGATTGAAAACCACTGGGGTTTGCTTGAATCTACTTCTGCAAATGTTATGGTTTCTCAGGAGGGGCCTTCTACTGGAGGAATCCTGCATGTTAATCATAGTCGCAGCAAACTCAGTTGCTGTTTTCCTTACTCACACTGGGAATTCATCTACTCCTGGCTCCCAGCACATGGTCTTGGCAATGCTCGTCATGGCTGCTTTGTTTCTGAGCCACATGGTGGAAACTGAGCAGAGCCCTTGGCTGGATCCGTCACACCAACCCCTGGCTGACCTTCTGAACTGTACATCTCTGCATACAGAGGAAGAAAACTCAGGAGCTCCAGAGAGGAGAGGGCTGACCAGCTGGTCCTGTCCAGAATTGGGGAAGCTCTGTTCAGGACAGCTGAGATTAAAAGAGAGTCAGAAAAGAGAGTCAGGAAAGAGAAATCAGCGATTCCTTTTAGGGGCCAGAAAACTTATGGAAATGCCAAAAGATGGCAAATCCACAGGGCTTGGAAATTTGTTCACTTTAGCACTCAGCTCTCTGACCTTTGGAAATGACACATCACAGTATTGAGTCCAAAACCAGCTTTGATAAACTGTTTTGTTCTTTATACTCAGGCATTTTAAGACACTGTAGAGAGGTCTTCTGATGTTTTCCACACATTGTAATGGCATAAAACCAGGAGAGGAGCAGCGACAGCCAGAAAGAATTACAAATAGAGAATAGATGACAAAAAAATGTGGGGGGGTGGGGCTGGGGGTACATCTGTGGGCTAAATCAGTAACTTAATCTGGCAATGCAAACTTAACCAGTTAAGAGTAAACAGAGGGGCTTCCCTGGTGGCACAGTGGTTGGGAGTCCGCCTGCCGATGCAGGGGACACGGGTTTGTGTCCCGGTCCGGGAAGATCCTACATGCCGGAGCGGCTGGGACCGTGAGCCATGGCTGCTGAGACTGCGCGTCCGGAGCCTGTGCTCCGCAACGGGAGAGGCCACAACAGTGAGAGGCCCACGTACGCAAAAAAAAAAAAAAAAAAAAGTAAACAGAATCCAGTTAGGCCCCTGCCTCCAAATGAGCCCTTACCCCTACCTTGGGCTTTTGGGTTCCTCAGCCAACAACATGCAGACATGTCAGTTCCTGCTGGCATCAATCCTGTCTGGCCTCTGGAACAACGGCCAAGCACTTGATCATTCAGCATTTCTCAGTCCTGAGCCTCCAAAGGCTGCACGTGGCATTATTGGGAGTTCTTTGCTTATTAGTGGGCTTGGAATTTGCCTGCTGCACCCACATCTGGCCCCCAGATGGTGGGATTGACCCAGGTGTGCACTAAGCTGTAGGTTCCCTGTGTTTATGGTCAGTGTGCCTGTCTGGTCCCTGCTTTTTCACTGGGACTGGAACATGGTCCAGAGCTGGCTGGGGCTGCCGTGCCTCCCCTGGCTTCTGCCAGTCTGCTCAGGCCATCTTTTCCCTCTCACTGCCACTCTTCCCCCCTACAGCAAAGTTGAGAAAACAGTACAGTGAATAGCCATATATCCCTCACTTAGATTTACTAATCGTTAACACTTTACCACATTTGTTTTTCTTTCTTTCCCTTCCTATGCACACACACACACACACACACACACACACACACCCCACAATTGTCTTGATAATGTCTTTTTAAAAAATAAATTAATTTTATTTATTTTATTTTTGCTGCGTGCGGGCTTTCTCTAGTTGCGGTGAGCAGGGCCTACTCTTTGTTTTGCTGCGAGGGCTTCTCATTGTGGTGGCTTCTCTTGTTGCAGAGCATGGGCTCTAGGCGTGTAGGCTTCAGTAGTTGTGGCTTTTGGGTTCTAGAGTGCAGGCTCAGTAGTTGTGGCACACGGGCTTAATTGCTCCATGGCACGTGGGATCTTCCTGGACGAGGGCACGAACCTGTGTCCCCTGCATTGGCAGGCAGATTCTTAACCACTGCACCACCAGGGAAGCCCTTGATAATATCTTTTATGGCTGTATTGTTTTTCAGTTCAGGATCCAATCAAGGATCATGCACTGCATTTAGCTGTCATGTCTCTAGTTTTCTTTAGTCTAGAACAACTCCCTTTTTTTTTTAATCTTTCTTTCTTTTTTTAAAAAAATTTTAATTGGAGGATAGTTGATTTACAATGTTGTGTTAGTTTCTGCTGTACAGCAAAGCAAATCAGTTATACATATACATATATCCACTCTGTTTTAGATTCCTTTCCCATATAGGTCATTACAGAGTATTGAGAAGAGTTTCCTGTGCTATACAGTAGGTCTTTATTAGTTGTCTATTTTTATATAGTAGGGTGTCTTGACTTGGATATTTTTGAAGAGTTCAGGACAATTGTTTTGTAGAATGTCCACAGTTTGGATGTCTGATTATTTCCTCCCAATTAGATTCAGTGGGACCACAAGGATTTTTTTTCCATCCCCTGCACTGCTGCACATGCAGCATTTTTGGCAGGAATACCTTCTAGGTATGACTGCTTCTTAGGCATAGGCTGTACCCAATGCCCACTTGCTTTCCTCTGTACATCACTGTAACCACTTCCTTACTGTCCCGGCCAGAAGGCGACACAGCAAGGGTGGTCAAGGAGCTTGCGACGGGCAGACCTGGGCTCCCAGGGGCCTGGCAGGGTTGCTGCCACCAGACACCACTCTGACTATTCAGCCCAACTGGATTGGTTCAGAAGGGAAATAGCTTAAATGTTCTCCTTTGGCTCCCACTTTCATTTGTCACAGCTGAGCTCTCAGATATCCTGGGCTCTTAGAACTCTGTCATAGTCCAGCGGTGGTTAGTCTGAGGAAACAAACAGGGCAGAGATCCCACAGAGGCAACATCTTAGAGGCTCCATAGGATATAACCTTCAGTATGTGGACCGAAGATTTCAATTCCACTTCTGAACTCAAGTGGAAACTCCAGGCAAAGGGCTGCTGTGCTGGGCTTCAGAAACAAGAAGAACCAGGAGAAGTTGGGACCAGATGTCTGGTCGAGTTCAGGGATTTGGCAAGTATCCATGTTCTGCATTAGCAAGAAAACCAAGTTCCTCCTTGGAAAGGAAGCTGTAAGTTCAAAAAGTCAAAGTCAGAACCCAAATCCAGAGCCCTCATAGGTTGGAGGAGACCTGGAACCAGGAGCTCCTCCAGGGCAGGAAGCCTTTCCTATTATCCTGTGCACCCCCATGACTGAGCACCATGCTTGGTGGGTGGGAGACACCCAACCCTTGCTGTTGAATAAATGAATGGATGAATAAATAAATAAATACGATTTCTAAAGAAGAGTCAAGTTTAGTATCCAAGAGTCCAATTTCATTGGGAGGATTTAAGAGTCAGTATTTGAGGATATAGATGGGGAGAGATGGCAGAATGTAGAATTTCAAGATACATACATCAAGGGTAACTGAGTTGAAAAATGGGGTTGAGCCACAGTAAGTTGTTGAAATGTGTTATAATTGATCCTCAGTCGACCTAACTCCAGATTTTTCTTTTATGATGAGCTCATTGGTGTCCTGGTTTTCTTCAGGCAGAGAGAGACCTTTTGTTCAGCCACTGTGCAGCCAGGAACGTGCCTGTCCCATCAGGCACACAGTCTGCCTCTGAGAAGCTGGGAATGGGGCCACAAGGATGATTTTTTTTTCCCCTTTCCTGCTCTACTACAGGTGGCAGAAACAGAAGGTGAGATGTGGACACACTCATATAATATCCAGGCTTTTCAAACCTCATACAGCGACACGCAAGCTCACTCTCTAATATCATAAAAGCTGGGAGGAAAGTCCAGGAGTGGGAATGGAGAAATTCCATGGAAAGCAAGCTCAGGAAGCTCCTAATAAAACATAGCTTAAACATAAAAATTTGGCACTTTATCAAGACAAGGAAAATAGTGAGGGGTCGGTGACTGAGCTACAGACTGCATTTAGCATCTGGAGTGTTGGAAGCTTCCAGCAAGGCCTGCTAGACTGATAAAGGGGATCTGGAAGATCTCTTAATGGATATAAGTGCTGTGCAGGGGGAAAAAGACTTGTCAGGTGATTCAGAATAAAAGTATTTTTAAGTTGAGAAGAGTGCAATTGTATTACCATCCCCACATTTAGAGATGAATAAAAAAGGCACAGAGAAAGGAAGTGGGCTGTTACTGGGCTTCCCATAACTACAGTCCAGCTCAGCTTCCTTATATAGGTTTCTTTTCACACACATGCTGTTAGGTTAGGTTTCTAAAACTCATGGTTTTTATTTATAGGTTAAGCAAACCCCAATTTTTCTAAATACTGAAGACGATGCTGGCCAGAACTTAATTTGGGTTATCACCATGCCTAGCACTCCCTCCCTCCTGCCTTCCTGTCTGAGTCCCTTGAGGAACCTGGGTGGCCTCTTCATTTCTATAAACTTTTCCAACTTTCTTCTCCTTTTCCTCCCTCCCTCCCTCCCTTCCTTCCTTCCTTCCTCTCTTCTTCCCTTTTTTTTGCCAACGTGTCAGTACAGCTGAGCCCCCCTGATCCCTGTTGGCTGCACAGACCCAGCTCCAGAGCTGTCCTTCTTTTACTGGAGAACTGACATCAGCATGGCTGGATTACAGCCCAGCAACCGTTCTGTTACTAATGAACTGGCAGGAAGAACAAAACACTCTCTTGGAACAGTTTTGTCATCTACAGTTGGAGCACAGAAAACCTTGGGATTTGGAAAAGAACAAATGCCATTCGAGTTTGCTTATTTGCCTTCAGATGTCAGGACCCCCAGTTCACCCCGCCTTGAATGTTTGTCTGATTACAGAACTCCTGCAAATAACAAAAGGTTAAAGGAAAACTCCACCCTTGCAGCATTTCCCTACTCATTTTCCGCCCTCCAGGACTGGCTGGCAGGCTTGGGTCGGGAAAATTTTTATATTTATAGTCCCATAAATAGGGGGGCCAGACTTGGCAGCTTCAAAAGGGCTGAGACAATCTTGGAAAGCTGGGATTGAAAGAGCCCTTAAGGAGCATTAAGGCCAACATTCTCTAAATATGAGAAGCTGAAGCCAGAGAGGTTGCCGGTGTTATGGGTTGAATTGAGTTTCCCCAAAATTCATTTATTAAAGTCCTAACACCCAAGATCTCAGAAAGTAATCTTATTTGCGGATAGGGTCTTTACAGACATATAAGTTAAAGTGAGGTAAGCGGGGTTGGGTATAAACCAGTATGAATGGTGTACTTATAAGAAGGAGAAATTTGGACAGAGGCACGTATACAGGGAGACTACTATGTGAACATGAAGCTGATCATCTGCAAGCCAAGGAGAAGGGCAGGGAACAGGTCCTTCCCTCACAGCCTTCAGAAGGAAACAGCCTTGCCTACACTTTGATTTTGGATTTCTAGCCTCCAGAACTGTGAGACAATAAATTTTTGTTGTTTAGGCTCAGTTTGTGCTACTCTGTTACAGCAGCCCTAGCAAACTCTTACAGCTGGAAACTCAGTTCAAGAATGGCCTCGCCAGTTGAATCTTCTGAATGCCTTGCCCAATGCTTCTTTTGTCACATTGCCACCTAGACTGGATACATACTATGAAATTACTATTTACAGAAAACAAGAGTACTTTTCCAGAGGAACAATTTGTCTAAGAATTTGAAGAGCAATGCCTCTGATCTTCCATGCTGGAATCTCTATGTATAAATAGAGGCAGGAAGGTGCTCCCCACCTACCCCCATCTTATTCAGTTTAAAAAGCTGCTCCCATTTAATTCACTTCCTCAGAACCCAGGATATAGGCAATTCTCTTTTTATACGATTGACCCCATTTTTAGTACTTGTCTCAATCTCTTTAAAAAATTACCTGGCCTTAAAAGAGCACAACTAGAAATATGATAATTATGGAAGAAAAAAATCTCATTGGTAAAGGCAAATATACAGTAAATGTTGTAGATCAGCAACATATAAAGCTTGTAGGAAGGTTAAAAGACAAAAGTAGTATAATCATCCACATTCACAATAAGTGGTTATGGAATACACAAAATAAAAACATGCAAAATATGATGTCAAAAACATTAAATGGGGGGGGAGTAAAAATTCAGAGTTGTTAAAAATTTCAGCGTTGTTAAAATGTACGGCCTTTTTCTATGTCTTATGGAATTCAGTTTGCCGATATTTTGGGGGGAGGATTTTGCCATCTATGTTCACAAGTGAGAGGGCCTATGAATTGCATTTCTTACACCAAAAAAAAAATTACCTAGCCTTTCTCTTTTTGTGAGAATAGTCTCAGTTTAGCTACTATCATCTTCTATTTTGTCCAAAGTTGTGTTCCTTATTTGTTATTAATGGTACCTTTGGTTTCTATAAATTTATAATTATGAATGGGCTTGAATTTTATTTGTGTGCAGATAAACCATGGCACTTTATTACTGGAGGATCATATTTGAGGAATGTAGTGATAAGGATAATTTGCAATAAATTTTCACAATAGATTGAAATTCTGTCCTCAAAGCAGTTAAAACAACATGATCAAGAACAAAAATAGCCTTTGATATGATGGCAGGCTCTTTTCCAAAGTGAAGACCCCCAACAGGGGTATTAGTAGATCCGGGAATTGACTGAAAGCAAGAGAAGTCTCTCTTCTCTGCACGTCTCGGTGCTGAGAGAGGCGCAGGGGCAGTGAAGCATTTGGACTAAGCTTAGGAACATCCCAGAGAAATCCTGGGGGCCAGGTGAAGAGCCCAAGGACAGGCACTGGGCTCAAGGGGCCAGGGATTGGCCAGCTGGCCCCAGAAGAACATTCTGTGAGAAATCTGTGCCTCTGCTATCACCCCAACACATGGCAGTCAGGCTGGCCCATGCTGCCAGGGACCAGCCACTACACTGACTTTACTACATGGCTATTTTGTGTAAACCCCTGTGTTAGAAAGGGTGTACCCATGTGGGCTTGTGATCAGTGGCTCCCAGAGTTTAGGATTTCATGACACAGTCCCCCCCGGACCCCCTGCCCAATAAAAGAGGGACACTGGCAAATGGTTGGCAGCTTTTAATTCTGGCAGATGAGAATATTATTTAAAACATAGTATCTTCTACCAATATAATTTCATAAAAACATGAACATTTAAACAATTATTTAAATTAAAAAAACAAAACCTAAGAACAGTTACAATCTTTCCATTGTAGCCAAAGAATATCGCCTGCCATATCAGTAAACAAAGGATGTTTTGGCCATCAAGCTATCAGTCATGGCAGCTGGTATGATAACTTGGTATGATATTTTCATAAGTTATAGAATAAAGGTAAATGAGATAAGAGTTTTCAGGTGAACTCTTTAGGAATAATTATGTTTTGGTATGTCTATCTAAAATAGCTTCTCCAGGTTTTTGGTAACTTGAAACTTTAGTTTTGCTAAATTAACTTAAATGAAGAGAATTCATTTAATAGCCAGGTCATTCTGAATAAGATAAAACACTGGAACATTAATTGCTAAACAGGTCTGCTTTTGCCTTCTTACAAGAGGAAAACTAAAGATGTTTGGGGTTTATTAGACACATTTCTTGCACAACACTGAGAAAAGAAATTATGCTATCAGAAGTATGTTTCTAGAGGTTATGAAATATTCCTAAATTTGCCAACCAGGAAATGCTGGTATGACCAACAGTTCACAATTAACTTGCAGCTTGTCAGTTTTCACTAGAGATTAAAGTTTTTAAGGGTTAAAATTTTAATATGTAAATAAAGCTACTAGACCTAATAAGGGAAACATGTCAGTATGCAAGGAAAGTAGGATGTGTGTTTTCAACAAGAGAAGGTATGAAAAATGGAAATACATTTTCTTAAGGGGCAAGGGTGATTTTGTCCTACAGCTTGTTATTTCTAAATGGAACAGGAGAATAAGAGATAAACTAACACAGACACAGAAAGTTGTGGAAGGTTTGTAGAAAGGGTACCCTGAGAGAAAAGTTTTGTACATGGTCGGCTGGGATTGGGTTAAATATAATTAGTTAAATAAATTTTGTTATTGAGGGTGGGCTGGTGCAGGACTGGAATTTGGTTCTCTCTGTTAAGAGACCGAAGTTTTCTTGGAATGTTAAGCTACTTTTAATAACAAACTGTGAATTTATTTGCCTTCTAAATGATCTGTATTCGCCTTAAAAATCTTTTATTGTTGGGCTTCCCTGGTGGCGCAGTGGTTGAGAGTCCGCCTGCCGATGCAGGGGACACGGGTTCGTGCCCCAGTCCAGGAAGATCCCACATGCCACAGAGCGCTGGGCCTATGAGCCATGGCCGCTAGGCCTGCGCGTCCGGAGCCTGTGCTACGCAACGGGAGAGGCCACAACAGTGAGAGGCCCGCATACCAAAAAAAAAA
>RJWK010056259.1:0-14492 GCA_004363435.1 Platanista minor
GGTGTTTGTGTGTGGAGGGGGTACATGCATATGCTGACTCTCACCATCACTTTCCCCTCCAGTCTTCCTCATCCTTGAAATGAGGCTCCGGTGCTGTTCTCTCATCTAAAGCACCTGCGAGAAATAACATTAAAAATCGCGAGAGGGGAAGAGCTAGCATTCTGTGTTATTGCCTTGCATTTAGAGGGGAAATTGTATTTTCATTTTAAACGTCAATAACGCCTTTCCGGAAGAAACGTAAACACAGAAATGCATTTCCATTATAACTGCTTCTCGAGGGAAAGGCAGTGGCATGCAGTGCAGCACCGAGGGAGTCAGTGGGTCCATCCCTCTCCTGCTGTGGCCCCAGCCTGTCCTGTGACCTTGGAAGTGGCTCAGTCTCATTCATTCAATACCTATTTACTCTCCTGGGCACATGCCTCCTCCTGGCTCATTCCCTGGGGATACAACAGTGTAAGTGTCAGAATTTCACTAGGTATTCCTTGGGAAGAAGGAATACCGAATCCAGAGGGAGACTGCTCTTTATCTCCTGGTCCCTGCCGGGCACCCCACTCCACGCGCGGGCTCGGGGGCTGGGGCTGGGCTCTGGCTGGGCTTACATCTGGTCTTGGTTCTTTGTGTGCAGAGCTGGCCCGTGAGCTGCAGTTCAGCGTGGCTGACATCAACAGGATCCGCGTGGAGAACCCCAACTCCTTGCTGGAGCAGAGCGTGGCCTTGTTGAACCTCTGGGTCATCCGTGAAGGCCAAGATGCAAAGAGTCAGTACCGATGGGCTGGGGAGCCTTCTCTCCCCAAAGCCTGTGCCAGGACCTCTTCTCACCACGTAGTTCTCCCTCCAAATTCCCTGGGTGGTGTTGGCCTTTGGAACCAGTCTCTTCTGCACACTCTGTCTCACACATACATACACGCACACTCACACACACATGCACCTCTCAGGTTCCCTGGTCTTCTGGGCAAGCCTGCCGGGAGGGAATTTCGGAGAATCTTGGCCGTGATCTCTTCCCATCCTCAGAGTGAGTTCACAAGTGCACCAGGACCCCTAGAAGATGGCATCCATGTAGGGTGTGTGCCTTCTGGCTGAATTTCTCAAACAAATGAGCACTGTCCCCTCGGGACAGAGCCCAGTGAGGAGTCCTCCCTCTGATGGAGTTCTTCTTCCAGGATTTTCTCCAACCAGGGAGGGAAGACTTGTCTCACTCTTTTCAGCCCCTCCTCCACCCCATTCCCGAATACAAAGCACTAAGAGGAAACTGAGTGTTTACCTTTGCATGGCACATCAACTGGCAAGGACCAAGGATTTCCAGAAGACGATCCGATCATTCTCACTCATCTTCTTGTAGTATTCCTCTTTGGTTACAAAAAAATACTTCCCATGCCTTAAAATTTGCCACTGTTCGGGTCTGGAAAAGATCTGTTAAAGGATAACAAAACACAGGCCTACCTCACTTTACGGCGCTTCGCAGATATTGTGTTTTCTTCCCAATCAAATTCAGCAGGTCTGTTCCAACAGCATTTGTTCACTTGGTGTCTGTCCCATTTGGGTAATTCTCTCAGCATTTCAAAATTTCTCATTATGATTGCATTTGTTACACTGATCTGTTATCAGTTGTCCTTATGTGACTATTAAGACTCACTGAAGGCTCAGAGGACAGTTAGCGTTTTTTAGCCATAAAATATTTTAAAGGTAAGGTAGATGCCTTGTCTTTCTAGACAGAATGCTATTGCACACTTAATAGACTAGAGTGTAGTGTAAACATAACTTTTATATGCACTGGGAAAACAACATTCGTGTTCTCGCTTTACCGCGATTTTGGCTTTATTGCGTGGGCTGGACGGGAACCGCAGTGTCCCCAGATCTGCCGTCTTCTCCGAAGAGGTAGTTTGCTTTGACTTTTACAAAAGCGGGGGCCTGCAATCCCCCTCCTCGCAGTTTTCCCCCCACCCCACCAGAGTTCAGAGCCGGGTGTCCCGCGCGCCCTGCGATGGGTAGCGGTCCCCCCAGCGCCCGCCTTCCTCCCCTCTGCCCGCAGTGGAGAACCTGTACGCGGCCCTGCGGCACATCGACCGCGGCGAGATCGTGAACATGCTCGAGGGCTCGGGCAGGCAGGGCCGCAACCTGAAGCCCGACCGCCGGCCCGCGGACCGGGACTACTCGTCGTCCCCCTCCCAGATGAATGGTGAGTGTCTCCTGGACGAAGGGGCCGAGCCGCCGCCTCCTGACCCTCCCTGGAACCTTCTCTCTCGGTGGCCGGAGGTCAGTCTCTCTCTGGACGGGCGGTGGTGAACGCAGAGGTGGTGGGGGGCGCCCGGGGCCTGGGCAGGACGAGAGGAGCCGAGGCCCCGCTCGGCGGCCCCGCGTGCCGCACGCCCCCCCCATCGGCGACCCAGTCAGTGGGGAGACGCAAGGGCGCTAGGTTCTGCCGCAGGTCCCGTGGGGACCAGCCAGGGGGCGTCCTGAAGCCCTATTGCCGCCCCTTCTCTGAGACTAAGCGGGATCTTTTCTTCAGCCGGGTCTCTGCTTTTCTCTCCCTTTTTTCTCGCCCCATCTCTTTCCCCTGACTCGTTTTGATGTGGTTCAGCATGCCAAGAAGCCCCCATGTGACCAGGCCCCGGGGGGCCCTGACCTTTGCCCCCAGCACCCACCCCTGCGGCCTTTGAGGACACCTTCCTTTTAGCAGGGGAAGCGGCCGAGTGAGGAGCAGGGCCGGGACCCCCACTGCCCCTCCATCTCTGTCGCTGACCAGGGGCGCAGAAGCAGGGCGGAGGCCCTACCCTCCGGTGGGAGCCAGGAGGCCGGTTTCTATCCCTTCTTTCCTCCTGGCTCCACTGCTGAGTCATCAGCCTCTTCTCTAAAATTAGCAAGTTGGATTAGGGACCTGAGGCTCCTCACAGGCCTTGAAAAGCGATATGGTTCTGTGAACCGGCTTCCATGAAGCCGGCACGTGGCCCATCCCGCAGCTGCGTCGCTGTCCTCCCCCAGCTCCTAGGTCACCAGCCTGCCCGGCCACGCGCACGTGCACGCGCCGTGTGGGCCCCGGTGGCGGGGGCTTGTGAGTGGAGGGTGGGGACAGGGGCCCTGCCCAGGGGGATGCCGCGCCCCTGACACGGGTGACTCTCCCACATCCTGTGTCTCCTGAAACATGCCGTCCAGGGCCCCTGGGCACAGGGCTCATCTGTTGACCGCGTCCTGTGGCCTTTCTCTTCTGCCTCTGACCTCACCTGGCGTGCAAGTCTGCTCTCTCCCCCACTGCCTGTCTCCACTGTCTCACCTGGGCTAGGTGTTCAGGGCCCTCAGCCTCCACTGATGCATGTCACCAAGGGCCCCTGGCCTGACGCTGGGGCGTCCTCACTGCCTGCTGGGGCCTGTGTGCCCTCGGGACTGTTTCCACGGAGGAGGCTTGCCCCTCAGACCCAGCGTTGAGGGCTCCCAGGCTGGCCCTCTCCCCGCTCTTGAGGGACTAGCTGGACACAGCAGGGACTGCTAAGTGACCAACTCCCTTTCACGAGGACCGAGGGAAGGAGGCTGAGTGCTGCAAACTGGGGGAAATCAAGTGACAAAGCACTTCTCCCTTTTTTACGTGATAACCGGTGACTTGGTTGGGTTTCTTAACATCCCCAGAGCTGTTTCAATCAAGTCAACTCAAGTTTTGGGGGTTTTGTGCCCCAATTCTATGGACACCAGGCCCATAAAATTACATGAGTATAAACAAGGCAGTTACAACAATGAAAAATCTGTCAAGAGGATAGATCCCATGTCAAGTGTTCTTATCACAATAAAAAACTGTTTAAAAGGGCAGTTACGGACCCAGGTGTTTATGAATGTCTCCGCTGGCCTCAGGATTCCAGTTGGGCCTGGAGACTCTCACCTAACACCTGAGCAGAGTTCGAACCCCCGTGGGCCTGGGTCCTGTGCTCCGTGACTGTGGAAAGGCTGTGCAGTTGGTCAGCTCACTTGGCAAATATTTTCTGAACACCTGCCACATGCCAGGGGCTGTTCTAAGTAGGGCGGATAAGTCAGTTCTCAAACAGACACAAAAAAAAGAAAGAAAGAAAAGTCCCAAACTCTGCCTTCATGGAGCTTTACCTTTTGTGTAGAGAGGCAAACAAAAATATAATATGTAAGTAAATTGTATAATGCGCTAGCAAGTAGATGGTGGAAAAAACAGACTCAAGCAAGGGGGATCAGAGTGCTGGGCTTGGGGGACTAAATAGTGGGGTGGGAGTGGGTAGCATCTGAACAAAGGCTGGAGGGAGGGGAGGGAGTGGGTGTGCAAACTCGGGAGAGAGCACCCAGGCAAGCATCCCGGGCAGTGGCCCTGAGCGGGAGTGCCTGGAGCATCCACAGAACAGTGAGGGGCCAGAGAGGAGGAAGAAAGGGCAGGGGCAGAAGGAGGGCGGCTCTTCCAGGCCATCCTGAGGACACTGGTTTTACTGGGAGAGTGATGGAGAGCCGCTGTAGGTTTGGAGCAAAGGGGTCACAAGATCTAACAAGTTTACAAGGGATCCTCCCCTGCTTTGGTTACAGACGTCACACTCTGAATGCTTCTGTGCTTCCTGGCTGCTCTGTCGCCTGTCAGCCTTTCTGAACCCCCTCGTCCAGCAGGGGTCCCGGCAAACGCAGGCCGTGTGCCCTGTGTGCACGCTCCCCCAGGCCGGAGCAGACACTCAGAAACAGACGTCCGCTTGGTCCATCCTGCCCTTCTGGGCACCAGAGCTGGCTTCTGTGTATTTTTCCTGCCTTCTTTGCAGTCCCAGGAAGACCATCCCACGTGTGGGTGCCCTTCTGGCCCGGAGAGAAGGAGCAGGAGGAATCAGAGGTGGAAGGACAGGGGGACAGCAGCCTCCCGCGCTTCCTCTGGCTTTCTGTCCTGGGCCAGCCCAGGCCTCTGCGCCGATGGCCACGGCGGTACCTTGCCTCCTCTGTGCTTTACCTAGTTCTCTGCTCGTCTCAGCCTCCCTGTGGGCACTCGGGGCAGTGATTGGTTGCTCTGTGGTGTCAGGAAGATAGGAACCTGAGGTCTCTTGTCCTTCCTTCCTGGCTCTTCTTGCTGTGTTTGCCTGGACTGGCCAGAGCAAAAGGGGCTTTAAGTCAAAAAGCCAGTTTGCTTCTCTTACACAGGAGGGAACTACCCCAGGCCCTTGGAATAAACATGAAAAAAAATTGCCCGTTGAGCGAAAAAAAAGCATGTTCCTAAAAATAAAGCAGATTTCTCATGTAAAAGGAAAAAATGGACATCTCACATACTGTTTGGTCAACTCCATTTGGTGTGATGAGTTGGACACAATGTCTACTTGGAAATAGAATATGTCTCATTTCTACGGACTCGTAGTGAACACAGCTAGTGAAGTGCAGCTCCTGCCTGAGTTAGGGTTGTCTGTCCACCCTTGTCTGGTTTGCTGCTGACATCAAACTAGTGGGGGCAGCGTTAGGCGTAGGTTAACAGAGACCCAGTGTGACAGCCCAGATGAGGGGAGGCTCGGGGGCGGGCCACTGCTGGACGGCTCTGCTCCAAAGCTGTGTGTTTGGTTGCCTGTTACCTGATTTCCCCAAAAGGCAACCCCAGAGGGGAGAGCTCTAGACTGAGGGATGGGCTGGTGACCCAGGTATGGCAGGGCCACGTGAGACTGCCAGAGAGACAGGCACTTCTGGAGCTCAACCCAGGGGACTCAGCAAACCTTCCTGTGCTGTGGTCCACCCCAGACCGTGTGAGATGGTCCTCGCTGAGCATGGCCCCTATCAGTAGTAATCCCCACTCCACTGAGTATGGATACCTACAGCCCCAGATCCATGCTTGCGGGGGTGAGAGTGGGGTCAGCGGGGTCTTCTGGAGACTGAGAGGGAGCAGGGGACATAGCCCTTAAACACTGCGACCAGGGGAGGGCCTCCAGGACAAAACACAAGGCAGAAAGAAGTCCTGGGGGAGGGTTGCACAAGTTCTCTTCATGGACACATTTTTGCTTGGGTGAAATTCCATTCACGTGAACCCCAGGAAGTTTCAAGGTGGAAAAGTCACCAAGAATGAGCCTCGGGTGTTCTGTGACCAGCAGAGCTACCCTCTCCCAGCCTTTATCAAGTCTTACTGAGATTCCCAGGAGTGAACATGTTTATCCGGCCGTATCTGAGGGGCTGTGTGAGATGCACTCCACTTCTGGCCAAGATGAGGCAACAGGGACTGAATATACGCTCCTGCTTGAAACAAGCAAAAAATGGACAAATTATATGAAACAACGGTTTTTGAGACATTGGACATCAGGCAGCAAAGGACAGTGATCTATGAGGCATGGAAAATAAATGAGGTGAACCCTACAGTTGCCTAGATCACTGCCTCGGAAGAGTTTCTAAGTCATGGCAGAAGGAAGAGAAATCCAAGAAGACTCCCTGGTTAAGGAGAAGTCGCTGGAAGTCCAAGGAGACCAGGGCAGCTAGAGTTCCCTAGAGAGACAGCTGCACAGAGAGCGAGCTCTGGAGACCTCCAGAAGGTCCCCCGCAAGTTTTGGTTGAATATTAAGCATCTATTCCCAACAGTCAGACCGATCGTTCACAGACACTGCATAGGGAACACAGAATGGTACTGTCTCAGAAATGGAGAGTGATTAGCCCTAGGCTGATCAATGCTCCTACCTAATAAACCTTGAAAGCAAAACTCAAAAGGATCAAACTGTTTCCAAGGAACTCAACTACGTAACAGAACAAAGTTCAAGAATTGTTATAGGGATACAAAAATACCCAGACCCCAACTAGATAAAAGTCACAACATACAATTAAAGATTACCAGACAAACAAACAAAGAGGCAGGGAAACACAACCCATAATAAGGAGAAAAATCAATCAACTGAAACTGACGCAGATATTAGAATTAGCAGACAAGAATGGTAAAACAGTTAGAACTATTTCAGATGTTTAGAAAGTCAAGTAGAGGGCTTCCCTGGTGGCACAGTGGTTGAGAGTCCGCCTGCCAATGCAGGGGACAGGGGTTCATGCCCCGGTCCGGGAAGATCCCACATGCCATGGAGCAGCTGGGCCCGTGAGCCATGGCCGCTGAGCCTGCGCTTCTGGAGCCTGTACTCCGCAACGGGAGAGGCCACAACAGTGAGAGGCCCACGTCCTGCAAAATAAATAAATAAATAAAGTCAAGTAGAGACTTGGAAGATTTTTTTTTTTTTTGACTGCGTTGGGTCTTCGCTGCTGCGCGTGGGCTTTCTCTAGTTGTGGCGAGCGGTGGCTACTCTTTTTTGTGGTGCGCAGGCTTCTCATTGTGGTGGCTTCTCTTGTTGTGGAGAACGGGGTCTAGGCTCGCGGGCTTCAGTAGTTGTGACACGTGGGCTCAGTAGTTGTGGCTCACGGGCTCTAGAGCACAAGCTCTGTAGTTGTGGCACACGGGCTTAGTTGCTCTGTGGCATGTGGGATCTTCCCGGAACAGGGCTCGAACGCGTGTCCCCTGCATTGGCAGGTGGATTCTTAACCACTGTGCCACCAGGGAAGCCCTGGAAGATATTTTTTAAAGACCCAAACCAATCTCCTAGAGATGGTTTCAGGATGAATGAAGGTATAGGATGAATGAAGTACACTGAATGGGATTAGACATTACAGAAGAAGGGAACTTGGCAACACAGCAATAGAAACTCCAAAATGAAACACAGGAAGAAAAAAAAAAAAGCATCAGTGAGCTGTGGGGAAATCAAGTGACCTAATATTTGTGAAATTAGAGTTTCCAGCAGAGAAGGGGGCTGAAAATGTATCTGAAGAATTAATGGCCCAGAATTTTCCAATTTGACAAAAACTGTAAATACCCAGATCCAAGAAGTTCAGTTAACCACATGAAACATGGAAGCTACTATGCCAAGGCACATTTTAAACAAATTGGTCAGAACCGGTGGCAGAGAAAGGTTTAAAAGTAGCCAGAGGAAAAAAGCAAGACCCGTTATATACAAGGGGATAAAGATAAGGATTACATAAGATTTCTCATAGGAACAATGGAAGTAAGACAGTGGAACAATATCTTTAAAGTAGAACACACCTTGAAAGAAACACACCTCTAAAGTAACATAGACTTCTATACCCAGCAAAAATAACTTCCAAAAACGAAGGCAAATAAAGACTTTTCCATACACACAAAACCTGAAAATTCATCACCAGGAGGTGCCTGCTACAAGAAAAGTTTAAAAACAAAATCCTTCAGGCCAAAGAAAAACGATACCATACAGAAATATGGATCTACGTGAAGGAATGAACTGCCACAAATGTTAACTATAAGAATAAATACATAATTTTCTTGTTACTTAAATCTCTTTAAAAGATAACTGTTTAAACAAAACTAACAATATAATGTTGGGTTTATAACATGTATAAAAGTAAAATATATTACAACAATGGTACAAAAGTCGAAAAATTTGAGAGAGAAAT
The DNA here is from genome assembly GCA_004363435.1 of Platanista minor. Classification (NCBI taxonomy): domain Eukaryota; kingdom Metazoa; phylum Chordata; class Mammalia; order Artiodactyla; family Platanistidae; genus Platanista; species Platanista minor. The sequence continues at coordinate 8,404 of RJWK010056259.1, forward strand.
ATGGAAGTATATTACTGTAAGCTTCTTATACTATATGCCAAGCATTATATAACATCACTTAAAAGTAGACTGTGATAGTTGAAGGATGTATACTAAAAGCCCTAAAGCAACTACTAAAATAATCAAAGAATTATAGCTAATAAGCAATCAAAATAGATAAAATGGAAAATTTCAATTAATCCAAAAGAGGAAAAAGAAAACAGATGGGACAAAAGTAGAAATTAGCAAATGACAGGTTTAAACCTAACCATATTAATAATCTCATTAAATGTAAATGACCTAAGTAACCCACATTAAAGGGCAGAGATAGGGACTTCCCTGGTGGCACAGTGGTTAAGAATCCTCCTGCCAATGCAGGGAACATGGGTTCGATCTGTGGTCCAGGAAGATCCCACATGCCACGGAGCAACTAAGCCCGTGAACCACAACTACTGAGCCCACGTGCCACAAATGCTGAAGCCCATGCACCTAGAGCCCACGCTCTGCAGCAAGAGAAGCCACCGCGATGAGAAGCCCGCGCAAAGCAACGAAGAGTAGCCCCTGCTCACTGCAACTAGAGAAAGCCTGAGCACAGCAACAAAGACGCAAATGCAGCCAAAATTAATTGATTGATTAATTAAAGAAAAAAAGGCAGAGATAGACTGGATATAAAGGTAAATATCAAATATGTACTGCCTATAAGTAATGCCTTTTGAATATAAAAACACAAATTCCTTAAAAGTAAAAAGACGAGTCAATATAAACTGTGCTAACACTAATCAAAAGAAAACTGAAGTGGCTATATTAATATCAGACAAGTAGATTTCAGAACAAAGAATATTACCAGGGATAAAGAAAATAATTTCATAATAATAAGTAGCTCATCAAGAGGGCATCACAATCTTTAAATGTTTATGCACCAGTAATACAGCTATAAATACATGAAACAAAAACAGAAAAGCACAACGAAAAATAGACAAAACCACCGTTACAGTGGGAGATTTCCATACCCCATCTTGATAATTGATACAGCAAGTAGAAAGATGAGTAACCATGTAGAAGATTTGACAACACTGTCATTCATCTTGACCTAATTGACATTAGGCATTGGAATGGGTAGAACATTCCACCCAATAACAACAGAATACACATTCTTTTCAGTTGCACCTAGAACAAACCAATATAGACCATGTTATAGACTATAAAGTAAGTCTCAATAAATAGAAAAGAATTCAAATCATTCAAAGTATGTTCTCTGACCACAGTGAAATTAAATTACAAGTCAATAACTGAAAGCTACATGGGAAATTTCAAACATATGGAAACTAAATCATACACTTCTAAATAACCCATGGGTCAAAGAAGAGAGCAAAAGGGAAATTAGGAAGTGTTTTGAATCAAGATATCAAAATGTATGGTATGCCAGTATAGCACTAAATGTCCACATTAAAAAAGAGAAAAGTTCTCAAGTCAGTGACCTCAGCTTTATAATATCTTAAGATATTTGAAAAGGAAGAGCAAATTAAAGCCAAAGTAAGCAGAAGGGAGATAATAAAGATCAGAGTGGACATCAATGAAGTTGAAAACAGAAAACACTAGGGAAAATCAATAAAACCAAAAGCTGGTTCTTTGAAATGATCAATAAATTGACAAGCATCCAGCCAGACTGAGAAAGGCAACATCACTAAAGATTGAAGAAAACTATAATTTGAAAAGATACATGCACCCCAATGTTCATTGCAGCACTATTCACAATAGCCAAGACATGGAAGCAACCTAAGTGTTCATTGACAGATGAATGGATAAGGAAGATGTGGTACATATATACAATGGAATATTACTCAGCCATAAAAAAATGAAATAATGCCATTTGCAGCAACATGGATGGAACTAGAGATTATCATACTAAGTGAAGTAAGTCAGAAAGAGAAAGACAGGGGGCTTCCTTGGTGGCACATTGGTTAAGAATCCACCTGCCAATGCAGGGGACACGGGTTCGAACCCTGGTCCGGGAAGATCCCACATGCCGTGGAGCAACGAAGCCCATTCACCACAACTACTGAGCCTGCGCTCTAGAGCCCGCGAGCCACAACTACTGAGCCAGCGCGCCACAACTACTGAAGCCCACGCTCCTAGAGCCCGTGCTCTGCAACAAGAGAAGCCACTGCAATGAGAAGCCCACGCACAACCACAGAGAGTAGCCCCCGCTCACCGCAACTAGAGAAAGCCCGCGCACAACAACGAAGACCCAATGCAGCCAATAAATAAATAAATAAATTTATTTATTTTAAAAAAAGAAAGAGAAAGACAAATACCATATGCTATGACTTATATGTGGAATCTAAAATATGACACAAATGAACGTATCTATGAAACAGATTGACAGACATAGAGAACAGATTTGTGGTTGCCAAGGCGGAGGGAGGGTGGGGGAAGGGTGGATGGGAGGCTGGGATTAGTAGATGCAAACTATTATGTATAGAATGGATAAACAACAAGGTCCTACTGTATAGCCCAGGGAACTATATTCAATATCCTGTGATAAACCATGATAGGAAAAAACTATGAATAAGAATGTATATTTATGTGTAACTGAATCGCTTTGCTGTACAGTAGAAATTAACACAACATTGTAAATCAACTATACTTCAATAAAACAAATTTTTTAAAAAACCAATATTCCCACCAAGAAAACTCCAAGCCTAGAGGACTTAAGTGGTGAATGCTACCAGACATTTAAGGAAGAAATAACTCATTAAGAAAACTGTAAAGGACATAATGCTTCCCAACTCATTCTATGAGGCCAGCATTACATTTTTGGTCAAAAAAAAGAAAGCCATTACAGGAAAACTACAGACCAATATCCTTCATGAACATTCATGCAAAAAAATCTAAACTAAATTTTAGCAAATCAAATCCAACACTATATAAAAGGATAGTGCATCATGACCAAGTGGGGTTTATCCAAGGAATGCAAAATTGTTGAATATTCTAAAATAAATCAGTATCTGGTTCTGCATGTAAGGAGCTTGGATGTCACCACTCCATGCTAACAACAAGTAAAAATCTACACGGTTTGAAAAATCAGTAACTCTTCTAGGGTCTGTAAGAGAAGTGAGGACTTAGGGCAAATCGCTGTCCCCCAAATTGAAAAGTCTGATAGCAGAGCCCTAAAGGGCACTTACAAAAACCCTGAAGCTAGCATTACACTTAATGGTGAAAGACTGAGTGCTTTCCCTCTAAGTGCAGTAACAAGCCAATGATGTCCGCTCCCCCGGCTTCTGTTCAACCTTGTCCTAAAGGTGCTGCCGGTACAATAAATAAGGCAAGTAAGATAAATAAAAGGCAGCCAGATTGGAGAGGAAGAAGTAAACTGTCTTTGTTCACAGACAACATGATATGTATAAAAATCCAATGGAATCTAACAAATGAGTTTGGTAAGGTTGCAAGATACAATTTCAGCATATTAAAAAAATCAATTGAATTCTATATACTAGGAATGAACAAGTGGAAACTGAAATTGAAAAAAAGGATACCCTTTATGATAGCACTGAAAAAAATTGAAACACGTGGAGCTGAATCTGATAAAAGATGTGAAAGACACACATTGAAAACTACAAAACGTTGCCCAGAGGAATTTAAAAAGACCTAAATAAATGTAGAGACACACCCATGTTCATGGGTCAGAAGACTCGATACTTTGTCAGTTCTCCCTGAAACAATCTATATATTTGACGCAACCCCAGTCAAAATCCCAGTAGGCTTTTCTGCGGAAAGTGACAAAGTGGTTCTAAAATTCGTATGGAAGAGAACTAGAACATCCAACACAGCTTTGAAAAAGAACAAAGTTGGAGGACTTACACTGACTTCAAAATTTATTACAAAGCTACAGTGATCAATACAGTGTGGTATTGCCATAAAGACAGATAAGTCAGTGGAACACAATAGAATCCAGAAATAATAAAACCACCCATATAGGAACAACTGATCTTCAGTAAAGGTGCAAAGGCAATTCAGTGGATAATCTTTACGATATGTGTGCTGGAACACTTGGATATTCATATGCAGAAATGAACTGGGATTCACACCTTACATCACATACAAAAATTACCTCAAAATGGATCATAGATTAAATGTAAAACCTGTGACTATAAAAAATTCTTGGTTAAACATAAGAGAAAACCTTAGAGATCTTGGATAAGGCAAATATTTCTTAGGTGCAACACCAAAAGTACAATCCACAAAGGAACAAATGGATAACTTGGACTTCATCAAAATTTAAAACTTCTGCACTTTAAAATGCACTGTTTAAAAAAGTGAAGAAAAAAAACGCAAGCTACTCATTGGGAAAAAGTATTGGCAAATAATCATCTGATATAGGACTTGTATCCACAATACATAAAGAACTCTCAAAATTCAATAATAAGAAAACAACCCAAGTTTTAGAGTGAACAAAAGATTTGAACTTAACCCAGAAGATAGACAAATAGCAAATAAGCACACAGAAAGATGCTCAGCATCATTAGTCGTCAGAGAAATACAAATTAAAACTATAAGTAGATACGCTACACATCTACGAGAAGAGCTAGAATAAAAAACAAAAAACATACCAAGTGTTGAGGAGGATGTGGAGGAACTGGGAGCCCATGCGCTGCTCGTGGGGATGTAAATGGGACAATCACTTTGGAAAAAGCTTTGGTTGTTTCTTAAAAAGTTAAACGTATACCTACAGTGTGATCTAGACATTCAGCAATAACAATGGATGAATTATCAGTACATGCAACAACATGGATTTAATTAGGCTGAGTGAAAAAAAAAAAAAAACAGACAAAAAAAGATTCCACGCTGTATAGTTCCATTTATATAAAATTCTGGCAAATGCAACTACTGTATAGCGACAGAAAGCAGATTACTGGTTACCTGGGAGTGGGGTGGCAGAATGAAGGATTACAAAGAATCCTGAGGAAACCTTTCAGGGGTGATGAATGGCCCTTCTTTTCACTGTGGTGATGGTTTCATGGGTGTTTCCCTGTATCAGAAATGATCAGATTATGTACTTTAAATATGTGGATTTATTGTATGCCAACTATACCTCCATAAAGCTATCTTTAAAATATATTAATGGCAAAATCTAGTGAAAGGACCACTCTCACTGTGTTCCTTAAGCAAGTTGCTAAATCTCTAGTTTCCTAATCTAGGAATAATGTTGTTGTGACAATTAAAAATAACATGTTGGATATATTTCATATGAAAGAGAGCTCAATTAGTAATGGTAATAATAGAATAATGCTTTCAAGAAGAAAAAAAAATTATGTGATTCTTAAATGTTCTACTCACAGGTATCTGGAGAGATTTCTGTAGAGGTTTGGAAGGCCATTGCCCTGGTTCCCCAGTTGGGTCACAGTTTCACATGCAGTGACTTGGTGTTACTGTCGTGGGAAGATCTGACCCACCCATTTCCCCCCACCACCCTCCTCTCTTTGTCACTCCTAGTTTGGCCAGAGCTGGAGGGGGTCTCTTGGTCCCTGTCACTGCACAGCCTGACCCCCAGCCAACCTCCCCCCCCCCACCATGGTCTGTTTCTCGTCCTCCTAATTTGGGAATCTGGAACCACGTAGACTTGTAGAGATCAGTCAGGAGGAAAACTCTCCTGAAAGATTACAAGGCAGAATGAATGTCAAGCACGTGGCCTGGTTGCAGGCACCTTGAACACCTGTAATCGTTAGCAATTTCGGTTTCACTGCATATGGGCTAGGTCATCGGTTCTGGCTCCCGTGTCCCCCTCACATCTGAAAGCTCTGCACTGGGACAGCATAGACAGGTTCCCTGTCCTTGGAGTTGACGGTCATGCAAACCAGGACAGGCTCAAAGATGGGGGAGTCCAAGGTGAGCCGGAGTCGTTGGGAAAATGTCGTGAAAGAAAGAAGACAAGGAGAACCCGGCGTGTGTGTGTGTGTGTGTGTGTGTGTGTGTGTGTGTGTGTGTGTGTGTGTGTTTATAATCCCCAACCCTCTAGCATGTATGGTAGCTGGCATGGAAGCAGACCTCAGTTAATATTTTCTGGTTGAAGAAGTGAGTGAAGGTGGGCAGCTGAGTTCTATCAGAAGCAG
>RJWK010056260.1:0-14492 GCA_004363435.1 Platanista minor
ACTTATGTAGAAAATTCAGCCACTTGCAGAGTTCCATTTTCAAAGTATTTCTGAGAATTCCGACTTGTAACTTACATGTGTCTACTTTTAGTCTTATAGCTCTTATGGCCAGGTATACAAGGATTCCCAGACAATGACCTTGAGTTACCAGTAAAAATCTGTTACTGATTGTGAAACCACCATGATTAAACTTTGCTGCCCTTGCATAATAACATTATTATGTTATTATAACATTTACTGAGTATTTACTATATTTCAGTCACTCTTCTAATTGTTTTACATGAATTTTCCCATCTAATTCTCAGAACAAATAATACTACTATATCTAATTTAAAGATGAGAATGTCTAGGCACACAGAGTGGAAACAACTTTATTTTTTGTTTTTTTTCCTTCCCAACTTCCTTTTTGCCTTCCCCCTTCTTTCCTTTATTCCTTCATTCCTTCCTTTCTTAAATCCTGCTTGGTTTTCTCTGTAGATCTGTAGTTTGGTGTCTGTCCTTACTTTTCAAAAATTCTTGATCATTACTTCTTCATATATTTTCTGCGCCTTGTTCTCTTTATCTTCTTCAGGGATTCTAATTACATTTGTGTTAGGTAGTTTGATACTGTTCCTTAGCTCTTGAATCCTTTGATTGTTTTCCTACACTTTTTTTCTGTATTTCTGTGTGTTTCAGTTTGGGTACTTTCTATTGACTTATTTTCCAATACTTTGATATTTTTTTCCCCTTGACTGTGTCAAAACTATTGGTGAAACTGGCATTCTTGATCTCTATTACTATGTTTTTCATTTCTAGAACTTCCATTTGATTTTTTCCTAATAGCTTCCATTTCTCTGTTGAAATTACCTATCTGATCTTGCATGTAGTCCACCTTCTCTATTAGAGCCTTTAATATATTAATTATAGTTATTTAAAATTCCTTGTATGATAGTTCCAATATCTCTCTACATCTGTATCTGAGTCTGTTAATTGCTTTGTCTTTTATAACATATAGTTTTTACTTTTGCTTTTTTATATGCCTTATATACATTTGTTGTTGCTGAAAGCCAAAAATCTTGCATAGAACAATAGAAACAGATAGTTTTTATGCTTGGAAATGGGCACATCTTTTATTCCCCTTTAGTGTAGGTATGAGAGTTAATCTGTTTAGGAGTTGAGCTAGGTTTTTTTGTTGTTGCTATGATTACTCAGTGTACCATAGACTACAGATTTCTCTGGAGTTGCCTTGTGTTTAAGGTGGGGACTAGTTTGCCAGAAGTTGTTCTTAATATTTGCTCCATTCTTAGTTTTAGGTGTTCCCTTTATACTGTGTCTCAGAGATGTCCTCTTTTCATGTTCTTGCCCCTCCTCCAGCAAGTAACCAGGGTTGTTATTCAACACTTCTTAGTCTGGTTGGGGGTAAGGGTAGAATAGGGACATTATCTATTGTGGTTAAGCCTCAGTGTTCAGCAGGTCCTGTGTCTCCGAGTCCCAGAGGTGTAGCTTTCCTGGTACTCCTGTCCCCTTTCCAGCTATACGTCTGGGCCAAGCATGTATTCCTATCTCTTTACTATGGGTAAAGTTATTTTTTTTTGTTTCCTTCCCCTAGCTGAAATGTGTTTCATCAGGGTTCAGTGGTGACAGTTTTATTGCTCTTCTCATATCATTCTAAAGCTTTGGTTCTCTAGGAGAGATTGGGGAAAGAATCTGAGTGACTGCTGTTCCCCTCACTGGGTCTGTATCATGAGGAAGTCTCTTTTCAGACTCTTTCCAATTTTTAGTGAGGTCCATGGAAAAGAGCCTGTTAGGAGGTGTAAAATACCCTCATATCTGTAGCCTCTAGGGGGTCTGTATTCTCTCATGAGCCCATGTTTGGCCTTTATCAATTTCTTAAAGGTTTTTGTTTGAATTCTTCCCGGTGTCTGACTGCATTTTCCTTAGGTAAGCAAGTATTGGTGTCCTGACGCTTCTCAAAGACACCTGTCTTTCCTTAAATTTCCAGTTAGTTGGTTTCCCTGAAGTTTCAACTCTCTGATGAGTTCTGGAGGAGTTATGAATTTTTCAAATTGTTCAGTATTTTTTGTTCTGTTTTTGTGAGGGTAAGAGCATGTTTTTCCAACTTTCTAAATACCAAGCAGGAGTTAGAAGCCTCACACGTTTCCCAGGGTAACTTTTTACCTTGTTGATAAGAGATGGAACTAGGATACAAGTCAGACAATTGATGCTAGCCTGCAAATTTTTAACTACAGAGCAACTGACTTGCTTTACCTTGGTGACAGTGAAGCTTCCCAGGCACTTTATTGTTGACTGGTGATGCTTTAATCTGTGCTGTCTAATAGAGTAGCAACTAACCACACATGACAATTAAAATTTAAGTTAACTGTGGGATGCAGCAAAAGCAGTTCTAAGAGGGAAGTTTATAGCAATACAATCCTATATCAAGAAGCAAGAAACATCTCAAATAAATAACCTAACCTTACACCTAAAGCAATTAGAGAAAGAAGAACCAAAAAACCCCCAAAGTTAGTAGGAGGAAAGAAATCATAAAGATCAGATCAGAAATAAATGAAAAAGAAATGAAGGAAACAATAACAAAGATCAATAAAACTAAAAGCTGGTTCTTTGAGAAGATAAACAAAATTGATAAACCATTAGCCAGACTCATCAAGAAAAAAAGGTAGAGGACTCAAATCAATAGAATTAGAAATGAAAAAGGAGATGTAACAACTGACACTGCAGAAATACAAAGGATCATGAGAGATTACTACAAGCAATTATGTGCCAATAAAATGAACAACCTGGAAGAAATGGACAAATTCTTAGAAAAGCACAACGTGCTGAGACTGAACCAGGAAGAAATAGGAAATATAAACAGACCAATCACAAGCACTGAAAATGAGACTGTGATTAAAAATCTTCCAACAAACAAAAGCCCAGGACCAGATGGCTTCACAGGCTAATTCTATCAAACATTTAGAGAAGAGCTAACACCTATCCTTCTCAAACTCTTCTGAAATATAATAGAGGGAAGAATACTCCCAAACTCATTCTACAAGGCCACCATCACCCTGATACCAAAACCAGACAAAGATGTCACAAAGAAAGAAAACTACAGGCCAATATCACTGACGAACATTGATGCAAAAATCCTCAACAAAATACTACAAACAGAATCCAACAGCACATTAAAAGGACCATACACCATGATCAAGTGAGGTTTATCCCAGGAATGCAAGGATTCTTTAGTATACGCAATAACAAATTAAAAAAGAAAAACCAATAGATGCAGAAAAAGCTTTTGACAGAATTCAACATCCATTTATGATAAAACCCTCCTGAAAGTAGGCATAGAAGGAACTTACCTCAACATAATAAAGGCTATATATGATAAACCCAGAGCCAACATCATTCTCAATGGTGAACAATTGAAACCATTTCCTCTAAGATCAGGAACAAGACAAGGTTGCCCACTCTCACCACTATTATTCAACGTAGTTTTGGAAGTTTTAGCCACAGCAATCAGAGAAGAAAAAGAAATAAAAGGAATCCAAATCAGAAAAGAAGAATGCTGTCACTGTTTGCAGATGACATGATAGTATACATAGAGAATCCTAAAGAGGCTACCAGAAAGCTACTAAGGTAATCAATGAATTTGGTAAAGTAGCAGGATACAAAATTAATGCACAGAAATCTCTGGCATTCCTATACTCTAAAGATGAAAAATCTGAAAGAGAAATTAAGGAAACACTCCCATTTACTATTGCAACAAAAAGAATAAAATTCGTAGGAATAAACTTAACTAATGAGACAAAAGACCTGTATGCAGAAAACTATAAGACACTTGTGAAAGAAATTAAAGATGGTACAAACAGATGGAGAGGTATACTATGTTCTTGGATTGGAAGAATGAACATTGTGAAAATGAATCTACTACCCAAAGCAATCTACAGATTCAATGCAATCCCTATCAAACTGCCAATGACATTTTTCACAGAACTAGAACAAAAAATTTCACAATTTGTATGGAAACACAAAAGACCCCGAATAGCCAAAGCAATCTTGAGAAAGAAAATCAGAGCTGGAGGAATCAGACTCCCTGACTTTAGAGTATACTACAAAGGTACAGTAATCAAGGCAGTATGGTACTGGCATAAAAACAGAAATATAGATTAATGGAACAGCATAGAAAACTCAGATGTAAACCCATGCACCTGTGGTCATCTTATTTTTGATAAAGGAGGCAAGAATATACAATGGAGAAAGGACAGCCTTTTCAATAACTGGTGCTGGGAAAACTGAACAGCTACATGTAAAAGAATAAAATTAGAACATTCCCTAACGCCATACACAAAAATAAACTTAAAATGGATTAAAGACCTAAATGTAAGACCAGACACTGTAAAACTCCTAGAGGAAAACATAGAACACTCTATGACATAAATCACAGCGAGATCCTTTTTGACCCACCTCCTAGAGAAATGGAAATAAAAACAGAAGTAAACAAATAGGACCTAATGAAACTTAAAAGCGCTTGCACAGCAAAGGAAACCATAAACAAAACGAAAAGACAACCCTCAGAATGGGAGAAAATATTTGCAAATGAAACAACTGACAAAGGATTTATCTCCAAAATTTATAAGCAGCTCATGCAGCTCAGTATCAAAAAAACGAACAACCCAGTCCAAAAATGGGCAGAAGACCTACATAGACAAGTCTCCAAAGAAGATATACAGATTGCAACAAACACGTGAAAGGATGCTCAACATCACTAATCATTAGAGAAATGCAAATCAAAACTGCAATGAGGTATCACCGCACACCAGTCAGAATAGCCATCATCAAAAAATCTGCAAACAGTAAATGCTGGAGAGGGTATGGAGAAAAGGGAACCCTCTTGAACTGTTGGTGGGAATGTAAATGGATACAGCCACTATGGAGAACAGTATGGAGGTTCCTTAAAAAACTAAAAATAGAACTACCTTACGAATCCAGCACTCCCACTACTGGGCATATACCTTGCGAAAACCATAATTCAAAAAGAGACATGTACCGCAGTGTTCATTGCAGCACTATTTACAATAGCCAGGACATGGAAGCAAACTAAGTGTCCATCGACAGATGAATGGATAAAGAAGATGTGGCACCTATATACAATGGAATATTACTCAGCCATAAAAAGAAACAAAATTGAGTTGTTTGGAGTGAGGTGGATGGACCTATAGTCTGTCATACAGAGTGAAGTAAGTCAGAAAGAGAAAAACAAATACCGCATGCTAACACATATATATGGAATCTAAAAAACAATGTTTCTGAAGAACCTGAGGGCAGGACAGGAATCAAGATGCAGATGTAGAGAATGGACTTGAGGACATGGGGAGGGGGAAGGGTAAGCTTGGACGAAGTGAGAGAGTGGCATGGACATATATACACTACCAAATGTAAAATCGATAGCTAGGGGGGAGCAGTCACATAGCACAGGGAGATCAGCTAGGTGGTTTGTGACCACCTAGAGGGGTGGGATAGGGAGAGTGGGAGGGAGATGCAAGAGGGGGAGATATGGGGATATAGGTATATATATAGCTGATTCACTTTGTTATGAAGCCGAAACTAACACACCATTATGAAGCAATTATACGCCAATAAAGATGTTAAAAATAAATAAATAAATAGTAAGTTTAAGTTAATTAAAATTAAATAAAATGAAAAATTCATTTCCTTAGTCACACTAGCAGCCATACTTCAAGTGCTGATTAGCCACATGTCTAGTGGCATCCATCTTGGACAGCACAGGTAAGAACATTTCCATCACTGCAGAAGGTTCTGTTGAAGAACTGTGCTCTAGTTCCTCATGACATGACAGTCTCTTGAAACAAGAGGGAAAAACGCATCTCCCCTTCCTCGGGGGTATGCTTAGGGCCAAAAGTGTTACAGAATTTACTGAAATGGTTTATTCATTTGATGAACATGAGTCTTTCTATTTGGCCACCCATATGCCACCAGGATGTGGGCAGAACAGAATGTATTTCCAGGAAAGGTGAAACACTGCTCTTGAATCTATCTGCTGCTTGTAACATTAGGCTACTTTGGTGCACTGTGATTTTTCTTCCCTCAGCATTAATTCTCTCTCAGGGGCCCCATCATAGTGGACTGAAATTTGGCTTTCTTTAGGTTTCCTGCAGTCAGTCAGACACATGGATATGCACATCTGTGTTGGTCTGTATTGCAGCTGTGCTCTGAAGTCAGGTAATTTTCCCAGCAGCTTCCTTAGCTCACATGCAAATCAGTGGACCCAGAGCCTGGGAAGCCTTCCTCCTAACCCCACCCAAATAACCAAGACTAGTATTATCATTAGATATCATCTAAAATGTGACACAAAGTCTGTTCACTCAAGCTTTCTCGACTAAGATTTTTTTAAGTGTTCTTACAATACGTATACCTTTAACTTCACCTCTGAAAGTTGGAAAGCAACACAAAACTTGGAATTTCCGTTGAATGCTTTTATCACTCCCTGTTAATAAGCTCAACTGATCTGAAAACTTGCTTGTGCTTAGTTATCTTTCTCATTATATCCCCATCTGCTTTATAGGTTTTTCTTTTTCCCAAAACCTTCATATCTTTTGGTAAAAGAATAATAATGATAGTAGATATGTAGATAGCACTCAACACATGCTAGGCATATACCCATTTACTCCTCAGCACATTCTTACAAGAGAGATACAATTAATATCATTCTGGTTTCTAGATTAGGAAAACTGAGGCATGGAGAGGTTAAGGTTTGCACTGATAACATGGTAAAACAGTGATCTGAATCAAGATTAGTATGGTCTGCTCTAGAGGCCAGGTATTTAACCTAAATGTTAATTATCTAAAGTTACTAATTACCTTCTTAACATTTCCCTATTTTCTTGAAGACTAATAGCTCTGAGCATCTTCCTTGCTAAAGAAAACTACTGGTCATGTTTTTCAATCTGGGATGTTCCTGGCCTGTTAGTCAATTACTCCTACTTTTGCTCTGACCACTTACCTTTCACACATCACTCAGATATTCCCTTCCGTAGGTCTACGCTCTGACTCTCTTTCATTTCTGGCATTGCCATGACTCAGATGTTTCTTTTACTGGGTTTTCCTTTTTTGTTGTTATTTAAAGAAACTAATTCCCAATATCTCCAAAATACACTCTTTTTCTTAATACCTTAAACCCTTAAGCTAAATAGAATTTAAATGAACATATGGTGTTTTTATCAGAGTAGGGAAGGTTTTTTTAAATTTATATATAAAAAGGTAAAAATATAACCATGGAATTAAAGTCATTAGTTTTCATATCTTTGCTAGAAAACTTGAATGCAACTTGAATGCAAACTTGAGGGAAAATTATTCATCCACTCCATGTATGCAGTTCTCTCAATTCTGATACCCATAAAATAACTTTTTTCTAGCCCACCATTATCCATGTTTCCCTTCCACCACCTCTACTTTTTGTATGTCACACAATTTGGTTGCATCAGCATTTATAAGTTATTTCTAATGAAAATGTTTAAATGCAATATTTATCATGTTAACAATATAATGTATAATAATAATGTGACCTAATGAAGAAAAATGGCACAAATAAGCTGTTTTCATAATTGCCTTTTAAACTGAATAAATACTAAGAGAATTGAGGTGCTAAGCATGCTCAGTTTATGCTTACTGATTGTGTGCACTTGGTGACATTACCGTCTAATACATATTAAGGCTAGATTATTAACTGTGCTGTGTTGTTTATCTAAACACAATTTGTGACCTTAAACTTCCCGTTTGTTCTCATCCAAGTTCACGTTAGGAGCGAAATTTAATATGTTTTTTCCCTAGTACTAGTGCTTACAGAAACCCATATTCCCTGACATTTAGAAAACAGTGTTGCCCACAAAAACCATTAACATCTAAAGAGATTAAATTAAAATTCATTTCAAGGCCTCAGACGTCCATGGAACATTCTTATTTTAAGATTTCAGTGTAAGATGAATTTTTCCCAAATTCCTGATGAATTTTTTTTAATCTAATAGGAGTTAAACTCATCTAAACCCAGTGTTTCTTCCCCTCTTCTTCTTCTGCCTAAGAGATGCTGAAATAGCAGCCCATTTGGGAAATTTGACTAATTGTACAGGTAGACATTCTGATATAAAAATGCTCTTATTAATCTAAATTCAGCTGGGAAACTAGTTTCCCTTCTCTTATCTTGCTTTTGGCTGGAGGAGCCATGGAGCTGAGAACCAAAAGCTTAATATCATAACTATTAATCTACTTGCTTTTTAAAAAAAATTCTGAAAGTGTTGTATGTTCACTTTTGCCAAATAATTCCTGTAGGATTTGCCTAGGCTCTTAAAATGTCAAAAAAAAAAAATCCGCCAAAAACAAATAAGTTAAATATTTATAATATATCCTTATTCATATAGCAGTGGACCTAAGATCATATTTGAAGAATGTAAAAATCACATCAACTAAAACCAGTAGGATATGGAAGAAGAAATTTAGATTAGACAAAGTAGAGACATCATTTATGTGGCATTTGTGAGGTGATGTTATATCTTAGGATCAGAAAAGGAGTGTGGAATATGGACAGTAAACACTCTGGCTAGAAATATGCAGTCTCTGCCACAAACATAAATAGCTCTCTTGTTACAGGTGTCAGAGAATTTGAATGAGAAGAACAATGCTCTTTTACTAAAGGGCATTTGTTGTAATTCAGAAGATTTTGATATTAAAATATGGACTCTGGAATCACACCTGTATTCAAATTCCATCTGTCTTTTCTAATTGTGCAACCTTGAACACATTCCTTATAACTTCAGTTTCATAATCTGTGAAATGGGGATAAAAATTATACCCATATCACATGGCTTTTACGTAGATTGCTTCACATATGGCCTGGAACATGGCAAACACTCCATACTGGTAACTGCTGTAATAATAACATTGTTAGTCATAGCAATTATAACAATGGTAATATATATCATTATTAAAATCCTAAGGTGAAAGGATTGTTCTTTCCCTTTTTTTTTTTTAAGTGTGTGAAGTTGCTTTTTCTGTTTTCTAACTCTGCAGAACTCTATCAACTGGAGTCCTTTGCAGAGCTAGGACAGTTCTACCGTAATTAGCCAAGATAGAGGCAAATGGGAAAGTCCCCTTGGGATTGCATTTTACCATCATCAACTCCTAAATTGGTGCCCTTTAATAAAATTTATGGCATTGAATGTATATTCTGCCAGACTCAGTTTTTGTGCCCTCATTTTGGGAACTTAAAGCTTTTTCTTAATTAAAGCTTTGTTGTTGTTTTTGTTGTTTTGTTTTTTAATCGAGAAACCAAAAACACCCAAAGGCAGGAAGACTTTGTTTCTGGTTCTCTTGTCCTGCAATGTCATTTCCTGCTCTGTCCTCCCATAACTTGTCCATCTAGCTAACTCCTTTCTGTCTTTTAAATCTTAGTGTTAAGAGTTACTCCTTTTTAAGAAGACTTTTTTCAGTCTCCACAGTTGGATTACATCTCTCTTCTCTGATTTCCTATATCATCACACTTATACCCTAGATCTTAACCATTTGTATACCTCTCTCTTTAGATTGTGAGTTCTTTAAGGGCAGAGTATTTAATATCTGTATTGCTTGTAGACAGCAGAGTCCTAATAATTCTTGTAAATCAAAGTAGAAACCAAAATAGCCAATAAACATATGAAAAGGTGCTCAACATCATTTCTTATCAGGGATATGCAAATTTAAGCCCAATGAAATACCCATGCATACCTACCAGAATGGCTAAGATGAAAAAGACTGACCATACCAAGTTTTACCAAGTTTTAGATAGTATGGAGAGCAACTGAAGATTTTATATACTGCTGGTGGGAGAGTAAATTGGTTTGACCACTTGGGAAAACATTCTGGCAGTACCTATTAAAGCTAAACAGCTGTCTACCTAATGATTCAGCAATTCCCCTTCTAGGTATATACCCACAAGAATCAATGAAAAGACAGTACAAGAATGTTCATAGTATCTTTATTCATAATAGTTCCCAAGTGGAAGCACCACAAATGTTCATCAATAGTAGGACAGATAAAGAGACAGTGGTATATTCTAACAACAGTAGAAAAAAAACCAACTCCTATATACTCAGCAACATGGATCATTCTTAAAAACATTATGTTGAGTGCAAGAAGCAAGACACAAAAGAATAGATAGTATAAGATTTTATTTATATGAAGTTCAAGAACAAGACTAATATATGGAAGTAATTGTGATAAACTTAAAATCATTATTACCTCTAGAGGAAGAGGGTAGACAGGGAATGGGATTTGAGAAGTCTTTTGGGGTGATGGAAATGTTATACATGTTCATCTAAGTGGTGGTTATATAGCAGTATACAAAATTCATCAAGCTATACACTAAGATTTGCACACTTTATTGTATAAAAATTATATCTTTAAGAAAACACTAAAAATATCTTTCAGAATCTTAAATCCCTAATAAACAAACTTAAGCTTCCCCTCATATTCTTTTGCAGCTCTTGTTCATTTACTAAATTACGTATATTTCAACAACTGTCTTAAATGTATTTCACTCCAAGATGGTTAGATTTGGTAAACCAACCCATAGTGAAGATACTTTAGTTATATCAGTAGAAATGGCAAAGTAAGGGCATACAAAAATCCCCTGCACTATAAAGCTATGAGAACACTATGTGACAAAAAATTGTCACAATCAATGTTTTCAGAACAATGGAAATTAATGAAAAGCTTGCAACAATATGAGGAGTGTTTATATAACTGGCTAAATCTCAGTAATAATGGTGAGCTTTGTGGTATTTCAGTTTGTCTTAGATCCATCCCCATTTCCCCAGCAATGTGGTAGCCCCAAAATTCAATACCTTTGTGAGGGGCGGAGTCAAGATGACAGAGTAAGAGGATGCAGAGTTCGTGTCTCCGCACAACTAGGGCACCTACCAGGCTCTGGTGGGGGAGCTTGGACACCTAAGGGGACAGAAGGAACCCCTGAGGGACTGAGTAGGATGTGGGGGGATGGATGGGGAGGAGAAGTGGAGGCTGGATGGGACTGGTGCCTTTGAGGGGCAGCTGGGGCAGGGGAGGGGTTCCCACAATAGGGAGGAGCCCACCCACGGGGAGGGGTTCAACAGGGATGGGGAGAGACCTTTGGGGGATCGGAGAATCAGTGGGAAATGTGGCCAACGTTTCCCCAATCCACTTGGCCTCTGGGAAGCCAGCTGGGGTCCCAGGCCAAAACCTATGCACTCTGATGCCTCCCCACAGCTGTGTTGAGCCTAAGCCCCACCTGCCACCCCACCAGGGCCTTTTCTGGCTGAGCGGGTCGTGAGCCTAGCCCCCAACCCCCACCTAAGTAAGACCTACCCAGCAAAGATCTCATTCAGATTAGACGGAGAAATCAAAAGCTTTACAGACAAGCAAAAGCTCAGAGAATTAAGCACCACCAAACCAGCTTTATAACAAATGCTAAAGGAACTTCTCTAAGCAAGAAACATAAGAGAAGAAAAAGACCCACAAAAATAACCCCAAAACAATTAAGAGTGGTAACAGGAATATACATATTGATAATTACCTTCAATGTAAATGGATTAAATGCTCCAACCGAAAGAAGCAGACTGGCTGAATGGATTAAAAAACAAGACCCATATATATGCTGTCTACAAGAGACTCACTTCAGACCTAGGGGCACATACAGGCTGAAAGTTAGGAGATAGAAAAAGATATTCCATGCAAATGGAAATCAAAAGAAAGCTGGAGTAGCAATTCTCATGTCAGACAAAATAGACTTTAAAATAAAGACTGTTTCTAGAGATAAGGAAAGGCACTCATAATCAAGGGAACAGTCCAAAAAGAAGATATAACAATTATAAATATTTATGCACCCAACATAGGAGCACCTCAATACATAAGGCAAATGCTAACAGCCATGAAAGGGGAAATCGACAGTAGCTCAATCATAGTAGGGGACTTTAACACCCCACTTACACCAATGGACAGATCATCCAGACAGAAAATTAATAAGGAAACACAAGCTTTAAATGGCACAATAGACCAGATAGATTTAATTGATATTTATAGGACATTCCTCCTGAAAGCAGCAAAATACACTTTCTTCTCAAGTGCACATGAAACATTCTCCAAGATACATCACATCTTGGGTCACAAATCAAGCCTCGGAAAATTTAAGAATATTGAAATCGTATTTTCTGACCACAATGCTATGAGACTACAAATCAATTACAGGGAAACAACTGTAAAAAACCACAAACATATGGAGGCTAAACAGTGTGCTGCTAAATAACCAAGAGATCACTGAAGAAATCAAAGAGGAAAAAAAATACTTAGAAAAAAATGACAATGAAAACACAACGACCCAAAACCTATGAGATGCAGCAATAGCAGTTCTAAGAGGGAAGTTTATAGCAATACAGTCTCACCTCAAGAAGCAAGAAAAATCTCAAATAAACAACCTAACCTTACACCTAAAGGAACTAGATGAAGAAGAACAAAGAAAACCCAAAATTAGTAGAAGGAAAGAAATCATGAAGATCAGAGCACAAGTAAATGAAATAGGAACAAAGAAAACATTAGCAAAGATCAATAAAGCTAAAAGTTGGTTCTTGGAGAAGATAAACAAAATTGATAAACCTTTAGCCAGACTTATCAAGAAAAAAAGGGAGAGGACTCAAATCAATAAAATTGGAAATGAAAAAGGATAAATTACAACTGACACAGCAGGAATACAAAGGATCGTAAAAGACTACTACAAGCAACTATATGCCAATAAAATGGACACCTGGAAGAAATGGACAAACTCTCAGAAAGGCACAATCTCTCAAGACTGAACCAGGAAGAAATAGAAAACATGAAAAAACAAATTACAAGTAATGAAATTGAAACTGTGATTTTAAATCATCCAACAAACAAAACTCCAAGACCAGATGTCTTCACAGGTGCATTCAATCAAACATTTATAGAAGAGCTAACACCCATCCTTCTCAAACTCTTCCAAAAAATTGCCGATAGAGGAACACTCCCAAGCTCATTCTATGAGGTAACCATCACTGTGATACCAAAACCAGACAAAGATATCAACGCACAAAAAAGAAAATTACATGCCAATATCAATGATGAACATAGATACAAAAATCCTCAACAAAATACTAGCAAAGAGAATCCAACAAAATGGTAAAAGGACCATACACCATGATCAAGTGCGATTTATCCCAGGGATGCAAGGATTCTTCAATATATGCAAATCAATCAATGTGATGCAGCATATTAACAAACTGAAGAATAAAAACCATATGATCATGTCAATAGATGCAGAAAAAGCTTTTGACAAAATTCAACACCAATTTATGATAAAAGCTTTCCAGAAAGTGAGCATAAAGGGAACCAACCACAAAATAATAAAGGGGACATATGACAAACCCACATCAAACATCATTCTCAATGGTGAAAAACTGAAAGCATTTCCTCTAAGATCAGGAACAAGACAATGATGTCCACTCTTGCCACTGTTATTCAACATAGTTTTGGAAGTCTTAGCCACAGCAATCAGAGAAGGAAAAGAAATAAAAGGAATCCAAATTGGAAAAGAAGTAAAACTGTCTGTTTGCAGATGACATGATACTATACATAGAAAATCCTAAAGACGCCACCAGAAAACTACTAGAGCTAATCAATGAATTTGGAAATGTTGCAGTATACAAAATTAATGCACAGAAATCTCTTGCATTCCTATATACTAACAACAAAAGATCAGAAAGAGAATTTAAGAAAACACTCCCATTTACCATTGCAACAGAAAGAATAAACTACCTAGGAATAAACCTATGTAAGGAGGCAAAAGACCTGTGC
Source organism: Platanista minor (assembly GCA_004363435.1). Classification (NCBI taxonomy): domain Eukaryota; kingdom Metazoa; phylum Chordata; class Mammalia; order Artiodactyla; family Platanistidae; genus Platanista; species Platanista minor. The sequence goes on from RJWK010056260.1 coordinate 13,873, forward strand.
ACAGCAAAGTATAAAACACTGATGAAAGAAATCAAAACTGACACAAACATATGGACAGATATACTGTATTCTTGGATAGGAAGAATCAATATTGTGAAAATGACTATACTATCCAATCTATGGATTCAGTGCAATCCCTATGAAATTTCCAATGGCATTTTTCACAGAATTAGAAAAAAAACTTTTACAATTCATATGAAAACATAAAAGACCCCGAATGGCCAAAGCAATCTTGAGAAAGAAAAACAGAGCTGGAGGAATCAGACTCCATGACTTCAGACTATACTACAAAGCTACAGTTATTAAGACAGTATGGTACTGGCACAAAAAACAGAATTATAGATCAGTGGAACAGGATAGAAAGCCCAGAGATAAACCCATGCACCTATGGTCACCTAATCTATGACAAAGGAGGCAAGAACATACAATGGAGAAAAGGCAGCCCCTTCAGTAAGTGGTGCTGGGGAAACTGGACAGCTACATGTAAAAGAATGAAATTAGGGGCTTCCGTGGTGGCGCAGTGGTTGAGAGTCTGCTTGCCAATGCAGGGGACACAGGTTCGTGCCCCGGTCCGGGAAGATCCCACATGCCACAGAGCAGCTGGGCCCATGAGCCATGGC
>RJWK010056261.1:0-14492 GCA_004363435.1 Platanista minor
TGTGTCTTTATTCCTGTCTTGCCCCCAGGCCCTTCACGACACTTCTTTTTTTCTTAGATCCCATATATATGTGTTAGCACACGGTATTTGTCTTTCTCTTTCGGACTTACTTCACTCTGTATGACAGACTCTACGTCCATCCACCTCATTACGAATATCTCCATTTCGTTTCTTTTTATGGCTGAGTAATATTCCATTGTATATATGTGCCACATCTTCTTTATCCATTCATCCGGTGATGGACACTTGGGTTGTTTCCATGTCCTGGCTATTGTAAATAGAGCTGCAATGAACATTTTGGTACATGACTCTTTTTGAATTATGGTTTTCTCAGTGTTTTTGTACTTTTAATACTTTGTTGTAACCAGCTGGTTTACGTGTCCAGATCCCCACTGGACAGAGAGAGTCAAGAGCTGAGTCTTGTTTCTCTGTAGTCCCTGCATGTGGCATAGAGTACACATTTAGTAGCATACACGTAGATCTGGGTGCTCTCAGACTTGAGAACAGTTAGTATCTTAGTCTTCTGGGGCTGCTGTCACAGCTGGGTGGCATATAAACAACAGAAACTTATTTCTCACAGTTCTGGAGGAAGTCCAAGATCAAGGTGTCAGCATGGTTGGGTTCCGGTGGGAGCCCTCTTTACTGGTTCATAGGTGATGCCTTCTCACTGTGTCCTCACATGGTGGAAGAGGTGAGGGAGCTCTCTGTGGTCTCTTTTATAAGGGCACTAACCTCATTCATGAGGGCTCAACCCTAGTGTCCTAACCAACGCCCAAAGACCCTCCCCCCCCATCTAATACCATTACCTTGAGGGTTAGGATTTCAACATATGAATTTTGGTAGGATACAGACATTCAGACAACAGCAGTCTGGGATTTAATTCCGGTGCATCCTTCTCCCTGAATATCAGCCGTGACGCCATCCACTGCTTGCTTTGAATATCTCGTCTTTAGTATGTGGCAGAGGAGCCTTTGTTTCCCAATGTTGGGCCATCAGAGTCACCTGGAAAGTTTGTTTAAAACACAGGTTTGTGGGCCCCACCCCTCCAAGAGGTGCAGGAAGCCTTGAGTGAGAGGGAATGACGTATAGGAATTGAAGGAACAATAAGTGTCCATGTTTAATTATCTTATAAAAGGAAAAAAATAACAGAATCAGACCTATGAGCTATTCTATGAATGAATGAATGTGGTGTGTGTATGTGTGTATGCAAATAACACACACACACAGGCAACACAGTGTGAAAAGTGAACCTTGGTTCATTCGTATTTTATAAAGATTTTTCTGAATTCATGTTGGTGCTACCGCTAGTGAATCACTTGCCTTGAGCAAATGTGAAGTCATAAAGATCAGCCTGCAGTGAGCTGGGCTCAAAAATGTCTGTAAGGAAAATTGAGGGAAACAGAGTTTATTTTCCAGTAGTAAAGCCCAACTAGGCTTTTCAGAGCAAAGATGTAGCTTCAATCTGATAAAAGTACCTCTGTACTGACTTTAGACATAGAGGGCTTCCAATGGTGGAATGAATTCTTCTAAAAGTAACATTAAAAATTTGCAAAGAAAGAAGCCATGAGGTGGGAGAAAAGTAGCATTTGATTCCTTGAGTTCAAAGTTCATGAGGTTAAAAATTCTTTTAGCTTTATCTTTAGTGTTCTCTCCAAAAAGACCAATTCAAAAACAACAGGATTACTCAAAAGAGGTTACTCAAAAAAAAAAAAAAAAAAATCAACTCTGTGAATACAGTAAAAACCACTGAATCATATACTTTAAATGGATGAATTGTGTGGTATGTGAATTAAATACTGATAAAGCTTTTATAAATAAGTTTTTAAAAATCAGGAGAACCAAATTCCATAAGCACTAAGCTCTCTGTAAGAATCAGGTAATTTGCACTGGAAATTAACAGTCTGATGATAAATCTCCCGGCAACTTATCATCTAAGTATGACCTTGTTGAAGAATTAGGGCTTCCCTGGTGGCGCAGTGGTTGAGCGTCTGCTTGCCGATGCAGGGGACACCGGTTCGTGCCCCGGTCCGGGAAGATCCCACATGCCGCGGAGCGGCTGGGCCCGTGAGCCATGGCCGCTGAGCCTGCGCGTCCGGAGCCTGTGCTCCGCAACGGGAGAGGCCACAGCAGTGAGAGGCCCGAGTACCGCCAAAAAAAAAATAAATAAATAAAAAGAATTTATGATTGGTGTAAGTGATAAGATTTTTAAAAATGCTACGAGATGGATGATACTCTTGAAAATAGTAAGAGAGCAGAGTTTTAGAAAACATTAATGGCAAAGATGTCAAATTATTCATTATCATTTTTCTTTTGTTTCTCCATTTAATTTATTACCTGCTGCCTACTTGGGCTTAGTGGACGGGGGAAGGGTAGCTAGGGATGAGAAATACTGGCTAGTGGGCTGCTGTTAATTTTTCATAAGTCTCATTTACTGAAATCTGTAAGTTGAACATGGCTGCTCTTTGAAATGCCCTGGTCCCTCAGAGGTCAATCAATTTCTTAATCATGTAACCACAGCGGAAGCCACTGAAAAAGAGACACGGGCTACAGAGAACTACATGTGCTCCCTTTCACAGGGTATAAAATATGGAATTCGATGTCTTCACAAACCTCGTCTAATAACACTGCACATCTGAGGGCCTTGGGGGAGGGAAATGAAACGTATTTTAAAGCGAGAAAAAAGGAAGTCCTAAATGATCATTGTTAGATGAACAACAGAAAAAAATCAAGATCTCAACAGCACCTGATGAAAGGCAAATTATACTGTTCACATTGATTGCTTTCCCTCCCTTTTTTCAAGTGATTTATTATCCTTTGATAGTACAGTCAGTTAGCTGGCTTGCTGCAGCATAAATATTTGATCTTGGCGTAATGCTTTTCACAACTGCTTTTTGCTATAGCCAGGCATCTCTGCTTTTTGCCTCCATCTTTCCTTGATGAGAACGAGGAGGTAAATGAACGAGGAGGTTAGGTGTATGAAGAGAAAGGAAATCGTTGACCTGTAAATTATCCAAGCGAGGGAAAGCCCCAGGGATTAAAAAGTATCAGCAGGGGGCTTCCCTGGTGGCGCAGTGGTTGGGAGTCCGCCTGCCGATGCAGGGGATGCGGCTTTGTGCCCCGGTCCGGGAGGATCCCACATGCCGCGGAGCGGCTGGGCCCGTGAGCCACGGCCGCTGAGCCTGTGCGTCCGGAGCCTGTGCTCCGCAACGGGAGAGGCCACAGCCGTGAGAGGCCAGCGTACCGCAAAAAAAAAAAAATAAATAAAAAAAAATAAAAAGTATCAGCAGGGAGAAGCTCCAGACCCGTATTTCCCAGGTGCTATATTTGGTTTGTCCTTTTTCAGTTTTTGTGTCTAGTTGCTGCAGAGAATCAGGATAGTGTGGCGCTTATTTTGTCTCTAAATTGCAGTCTTTTTGTACTTTAGTTCTGATTAAAGTGAGCTCTACAAGGAGGGGGCTGGATTTTCGACGGTCATTGTACATGTCAAAATTCAGGTCCAATAGAATGGCTGGGACAGTGCATACATTCAGCTGCTCGGTGGGACCATCCACGGTGCAAATTTTCCCCAAAAGGGTGCCACTGTGAGAACCTGGCAGCCAACACTTATAGCAACCTGGGTTTGAGAGGATGGGTCTGGTACGAGGGAGCTGGATGGGGCATTGGCAGCCTCCACTGCACCCAGTGACTTGAGTTCTGTGTTCTGAAGTCAGCAAATCTAGTCCAGTTTCCATAAGAGATAACCTTCCAAACACCAACGCGGAGTCTTACCCCCGCTCTCTGTTGCATTCTTCTTTTCCCCAGGTTATCTTGGTTTTAACCAATGCTCATAAGACATGGTTTAAAGTCTCACAGTCTCCCTCATCGCTCACTTCTGCAGTCACTACTCCAGGTTGAAATCTTGGCTTCTGCTTGGGTCCGTGTGGAACATGGTGGTGGGGGAGAAGGGGAGGCAGGGGAGGGGAAGTTACATCCCTTTACTCATCCACAAAGCAGGGAGTGTAGTGCTTCCCATCTAATGGGGTGTTGGGAAGAGGCCATGAATGGTGCTTGAGGAGGGCTTAACAGAGTGCCTGACACAAGCCCATCATTCAGGGCATAATGGCTATTATTACTTCTCTTTAAGAAAATTGTTTGAAATCACTCATGGTGGCTGCTGGCCTTCCCCCGGCCCAGAAGCCTCGTCTTTCTGTTCTTATTGGTCTGGTCCATTGCCTTGCTCTGACCTTGGGTTTCCAAAACCAGGCTGTGTATCACAGCTAGATGCTGACAAGACTCAGTATTAGTCAGTGCTGCCACTTGCCTTGGGTGATTTCCTTGAGCTCTCTGAGCTTCAGTTATTTCCTGGAAAACAATGTACCTTCCTCACAGTGTCCTGGGGTCAAATGAGACGGCGCGTCCGGGGCTGGCATATAGCAGCTTGTGACGTGGTAAACCATTACTACCATTTTCCCCATCTCAGATCCTCCTTCTGCCTTACTTCCCTCTGTTGCTTGCTTTATAAATTCTCATCTGCCTCAAGTCTCAGTTCGCATGTTGCTTTCTCAAGAAAGCCTTCCTGGATCACCGTATCTGAAAGACATACCTTGCTGTTACTCATGCCATCCGCTGGACTGTAATGACTTCTTTATGGTGTGTACCTATGTACTATCTCTATAGTGGGTACCTATTTACTATCTCCCCTACCGCTTTCTGCAGTGTCCCTAGCACTTAGTACATAGGGCACACTCAGTATATAGTCATTGAATGAAGACATCGTAATTGTTATCACTGTGACAGAGAAGGCTAAAGCAGGACTCAAGTGAGTTTTCCATCCCTAGAATTTTCAAACACAGAATGCTCACCCTCGTATGGCTCTAAGTAAACTCCCAAGTGCCAGAGTCTGTGTTTCTGTGACTGCACGGCTGAATCCACGGTCAGGTAACAGGGTCCACTGCCCAGGGCCTTCTGCATGGAAGTAGGAGTCTGAAATTCTATTCCCCCAGCCTAAACCTTCTCTCTGTCTCTGAGTTTCATCCTTATCTGTTTCTCACCCATCCACCAGCTTTCCTGCTAAAAATGGCTCATGTTTGTTCAGCACGTATCATGTGCCAACCACCTGCACGATGCTTTATATGTGTTATCTTCCAAAGCATCACAACCACCCTTTGTGATCGAATCACGAGTTTTCCTAGTTTACAGAATTCCTAGTTACAGTTGGTTCCAATAGCGTTGGTCTCTGACCATGGATGTTGAACAGAGAGAGAGAGAGCAGGAAGCCAGGAGAAAGCAAATATGGGCAAGAATGGAAATGCAGGATAAACTGGCAATGGGGATCAAACTGATCAAACATAAGTCAAGAAAGCATGTTGCCAGTCCCCAATCCAGGAAGCTCAACCTGCTTCAGGAGCCCACGGTGCCCAGGAACCAGGATCAAGGACAAGTCGCCAGTCCTGACGGTGGACACACAGAGGCATCCTCCCCAAGCTCCACGTGACATGGAGATCTCGGTCATTTCCTGCTGGGGCAGCCTCCTGCAGTTAGGTCCCCATGGCATGTCCAACCCAAGGGTTGTGGTGAAATGGGGATGGGAAAATGGAGAAGGCAGGTAGAGGGAATGAAAACAGATTCTGCCCGGGCTGGGGTGGGATGGGATGGGGTAGCATTCAGCGGTAAAGGCATCCACAGATACAAAACATATTTTCAAAAGCATCTTCACCAGGGCTGTTCTTTGAAAATGGGACCGAAACCTCTCAAATGTCAAGAGGTGGGGTTTTTGCCAAGGCCACAGAGCGCGGAGGACTGCAAGGAAAGATTGTTACTACAAAAAGGTGCTAAATTCTGGAGTAGGGTTTAATTACACCTGAGGTGTTTCTGACGTGGTGTGTGTGTGGGAAGCTCTGCCTGTCTCTCTGTTGCTGTTATTATCTTGTGGTCTACAGGTTAATGTTTCCCACCACGGGGCTCCTTAGTCATCTTTCCAATCCCCCAATTCCCTCTGGGATGCAGTCTCTGGTGAGGCACTCCAGTGCTAATAAAAGTTGCCCCCTGAGTCCCTGACTATTAGCAATCAAATTCCTGGCCATAGCTAATCGTCAGGTTTAATCATATGTTAATCATTTGCCGGAGTGGCGTACGGGCAAACTTCAGATATTCCTGAGGCTGAGTCTGTACAGCACAGGTATGTTTGTGCTCTATAGAAATGCATCTACCGCAAGCGTTTTCCCCAGTGCGTGTGGGAGCTGAAGAAAGTGGGACGCATGGTTGCATTTCAGGCCGCCTCATGTGATCTCTCTTGATGGATTTGCTCTTCTCAGCTGCCGGCATATCTTTAATGCTGTATTTGATATGGTCCATCTCCCAGCCTCTCTGGCTGTTCTTCATTTGTTTTGCCGGCTTCTTCTGAATATTTTATAATCAAGTATTTACCAGTGCCTCTGGAGCTCATTGGGAACTCTTTCAGTGGGTTTCTTTCTGTGGATATCAGTTCATCAAGCAGAGCTGAGCTCTCAAGACCAAGTCCAGGCCATGTTTCCTCCGCTCACACCCTCCAAGGGGTGTCCCCTCTCATTCGATGGAAATCCAGTGGTCTGACCAAGGCACACAAAGACTTGCATTTTCTGGCCTCTGGCTATATCTCTCAGATACCATCTTCTCAACAGTCTCACTGGACTAACTCCAGTCCTGCCCTATTGATCTCCTTGCTGTTTCTATTGGATTTCTGTTGCTGCATAATAAATTACTCTAATTGTAGCCGCTCAAAACATCCCACTCCCCGTACCCCATGTGTTATTATCTTACAGTTTTGTAGGTCAGAACTACAGGTGGGCTGAGCCACTTTTTCTGCTTAGGCTAAAATCAGCTTGTCTGCTGGGCTCTTTGTCTGGGCGCTCTGGGGAAAAGTTTACTCCAGAATTCATTCAGCTTATTGGCAGAGTTCGTTTCCTTGTGGTTGGAGGACTGAGGTCCCCGCTTCCTTGCTGGCTGTCAGCTGAGAGCTACTCTTAGCTCCTGGGGGCCACCCAAATTCCTTGCCGTGCAGTTTTCTCCATCTCCAAGCCAGCAAGTGTGCCTCAGATCCTTGTCATGCTTTGAATCTCTCTGACTTCCCCTCCTGCATCCAGCCAGAGAAAACCCCTCTGCTTTTAAAATACTCAGGTGATGAGGTTAGGTCCACCTGGATAATCTTCCTCAGTAAAGGCCAACAGATTAGTAATCTTAATTACACTGGCAGAATTCCTTTAACATACAGAGTCATGGGAGTCATGCAGGGGAGGGAGGGGAATTCTGCCTCCTAAATCATTCCTCAAACATGCTGCTGACAGTCTCACGTCAGTCTCAGGACATTTGCACTTGCTGTTCCCTCTGTCTGGAACTCCTCCCCAGAGAGTCCCATGGCTGGAACAACTGACATATTATGTATTTACATGTCTATTTGTTTGTTATCTCTCTTCCCTCACGGGAATAGAGGCTCCCTGAAGATGGGGGCTTTGCCGGCTTTATTCAGGGCAGCATCCTCAACTCCTAAAATAACTCCTGGCACTTAGCAGGCGCTCCACACGCATAAATAAATGAGTGCATAAATGATCTTCAGCTTTCTCAACTCCTCTCCTCTTCTTCCTTTTGTCTCCAAGATGTCTCTGAATTTCAGAAGTCCCATAAAAATGCTCATTAGGAATGGTTTTTTCCTCTCTGAATATAAGCGTGAGCAATGAAAGGAATCAGGAAGCTCTGCTTTTCCACTTGATCTACATAAGCACAGAGTTTAAAGAGGAAGACTCTCTTATCTCTATTTACCAGACTTTCTTACCTTTTACATATTTGTCTCTTCTTTATCTGGCATGGTTCCCATGCAGTCCCATCTTTATGCCTCACTGGGGGTTGGAAAGGCCTTGAAGCTGTTTGATGTAGCTTCCCATTCAATGAGAGACTCTCGTAACCTGGAATATTCTCCCTCTCCTTGCCAAGAACATCTCCCCTTTTAAAGGTCCATCTCAGGTCTCACAGGTTTTGTGCGTTCTTTGATTGGTACAGTTCATAGGGAGATGTTTTTCTTTTGAACTCATTTAATATCTGAGCCAAAGGCACTGGCGGCACAAGGGCAGGATTAGGTGCCCTGGTCTATTTTCCGGTTTGTCATTTTTAAAAGCGTTTGAGCCTTCATTCAAAGGAGATGGCAGTCAAAAACCTAGAATTCTGATTTTTCTTAAAAATAGGCACCCTAACACTGTGCTCTCATTTCCATATGGCAGCAACTGGGGCTAGAGAGGAAGCTGCCCCTTAGCTGGGGTGTGTGTCCCTAGTTTGCTGCAGTCCCCACCCTTCCCTACTGTTTCTCTCCAAATGAAGCCTGAGTCTTGTTGCAATTTACTCTCATGGTCGTGCTGCTATTTTTTCCAGTGAAGAAGTATTTTTCTGTATCTCTGTTTTATCGAAAGGGGAAAGTGAATGAGAGATCCACACACACTACCTTATTGTTTTCCGTCACCTGCCTGGGCCCTGTGGGGCTTTCGAGTTTTGCAGTTTCTTCCCAGTCTCTAAGCTCTGTGAGGCTGGAAACAGGCCCGCCTTGTTCATTGGTGTGTTATCAGAGCCTGGAGCATAAGAGGTGATCAGTTGATATTTACAGAATGAATGAATGCCTGGTATCTGAAAACTGGGCAACTCATGTAGCACCTCATCACACTGGACTTTACTGTTGTCTTTTTATGTGTGAATATCCTTCCACAAAATCTGCCTGTGTTGTCCCTCCAACTAATTTCTTTAAAGCCCAAAACCATATCTGTATTCGTTTCCTCTTGCTGTTGTAGCAAGTTACCACAAACTTGGAGTCTTAAAACAACAGAAATTTGTTCTCTCACAGTTTTGTAGGACAGAAGTCTGAAATCAAGGTGTTGGCAGGGCCACGTTCTCTCCGAAAAGTTCTAGGAGGGGATTCTTGCTGGCCTCGTCCAGCTTTTGATGGCTCCATGCATCTCTGGTTTGTCGCGGTGTTACTCCAGTCCCTGCCTATGTCTTCACGTTGGCCAGCACAGGGCATCTCCTTTTCTGCGTTTCTGTCTTCATTTCTGTCTCTTAGAAGAATATCTGTCATTGGATTAGGGCCCACGTGGTTGATCCAGGATGATCTTGCCTCGAGATCCTTGATTCAATCACATCTCCAAAGACCCTTTTGGCAAGTAAGCACGTTCACGGGTTCTGGGTGGGCATATATATTGGGGGACACTCTTCAGTCCACTACAATATTCCACGGTCATTTCTATTCTTCATTGGAAAAATTTTGAGAGCTTGCTGTTTCTAAGGCTCTGTGCTGGGCCCTGAATGGGGAGAGATACTGATTAAGCAAATAGGATCCTTCCCTCTGGGAGGGAGAATAAGGAATATATGCAGGGAACTATTATATCATGACATTCATGAAATGTATTCTCAGAGCATACAAAGCACTATGGGGTCTCAAAAGAGAAAGGTATCAGGGAATCAGGCATGGTGTTTAAAGAGGCAGGATTTCGCTGTGCCTTATAGGAGGAGCAGAATCTTGTAAGATAGGAGAACATTTCTGTTAGGGTGAAAAGTATGAGAAACCCAGAGGTGGAGAAACACCACGTAGAACAATTACTTATTTTGATGAAACATCAACTATGCATCTCTGAATGTCCTTTGTCTATAGTAGTTGCTCAAGAAACACTTCGCTGGCTAGAAGCACTCATGAAACCCCCCCATGCCTTTGGTGCCAAGCTGGGAACAATACCAAGTTGATCAATTTATAGTTTTCTGGAAAATTGCGGTTCATGACAGTGAGATAGGAAATATAAACAACCAGTAAATTAATGACATTGACATTATGCATCGGGAGGTGATATTTGCTGCCAAAGCCCAGGGTTGGGGAGGGGGATGCTGCCGATTGGCAGTTTAATCTCACAAGGATGCAGCTCAGCCACAGGGCTCTCCAGTTTTCACATTCTAAAATCTGACACTGTGGGCTGCTAATTATCCACTCGGAACCCACAGTTTCTTCATTGTTTCCAAATCTGATTAATGTTCCTGCCTTCATTCACCCTCCTGGCGGTGAGACATAGCGCCTCGAATTACACCCACCAGGGGGTTTTAGGCCACAGAAAAAATGTCTTTTCCAACAATGAGGAGGCTGTGCCTCCCTGGAGTGGAGCAGGAAGGAGGAGATTAAGGTTCCCTGGGCTGGAGTGAGACAGTGAGAGGCAGTGGGCAAGCCAGTTTCAACAGAACCAAGGAGTAGCCTACGCGAGGAAAAATATTTGTAGTAGATGCTACCTGTCTGTGCTGAAAGTAATGATTCTGATCTTTAGAGTATTTGTTAATACAAATTTAACTTCATTTAAATCTTGGTTAAATGCGGCTTTATTATATATTAGCAGACTTTCAAAATGTAGACATTCTAATAAGATTTGGATTCAGTGACTTCATTGATTACTGAATTTCCTTGAATTCAGTGATGCCAGCCCTGCCTGAAGATGATTGCATGTAGAGTCTGAGAGTTTCCTGATGACTTGGTACCCAGAAGGGCATCTCATCAATGCTTGAATCCATCCCGCTCCTTGTCTGCATCATCTGGCCTGGCAGTTGACCAGGTTCTATTTGGACACCCTAGTGATGGGGCACTTTTTACCAGAGGAGGGAACAATTCTGTAGGATGGCATTTGTTTTCCTTTTATTTGATCTCTAACAACATATATTTAAAATACTTAGAAATAGAGTCACAGATGTAGAAAACAAACTTTTAGTTACCAAAACGGAAGGGGAGAGGAGGGCTAAATTGGGAGATTGGGACTGACACGTACTCACTACTATATAAAAAATAGATGACTAATAAGGACCTCCTGTATAGTACAGGGAACTCTTCTCAGTACTCTGTAATGACCTATATGGGAAAAGAATCTTAAAAAGAGTGGCTATGGGCTTCCCTGGTGGCGCAGTGGTTGAGAGTCCGCCTGCCGATGCAGGGGACACGGGTTCGTGCCCCGGTCCGGGAGGATCCCACATGCCGCGGAGCGGCTGGGCCCGTGAGCCATGGCCGCTGAGCCTGCGCGTCCGGAGCCTGTGCTCCGCAGCGGGAGAGGCCGCACAGTGAGAAGCCTGCGTACCGCGAAAAAAAAAAAAAAAAAAAGAGTGGCTATATGTATATGTATAACTGATTCACTTTGCTGTACACCTGAAACTAACATTGTAAATGAACTATACTCCAATAAAAATTAATTAAAAACAACTTCACCCTTTTTTTTTTTCTTTTTTTTGCGGTACGCAGGCCATTGCGGGCCATTCCTTGGTTGCAGCCAATGTTGGCCTATTCCCAGCTTGCACAGCAGCATAGGCTGCCCACTCAGAAAACACACCAGTACAGAGAGGGCAAGGGGGGCTACTTCGGCCTGCAGTTTAAACAGGTGGTCGGTCACAGCTGAGAGTCTCACAGCAGAAAATTCACTGGAGCTCACAAAGTATGTCAGCCCCTCTCTCCGACAGAGCCCTCTGTCTTGTTTTGCCGCTGGGTCCTAGACCCTGTAAACCACATCTGACTTCCCTGGGAAAAAAATTGAGACTGAAACCTGGTCTGTGTTTATCATTCAATATTATTAGAAGGTTGCCTTTATCAAGGGCTTAGAGACCCCAAGATTTTTGCATAAATTAATCTACTTTGATTTTCACAACAACCTTGTGAAGTGAGAACTGTTGTTGTTTCCATTTAACAGATGTGGAAACTGAGGCCTAGACGTGTTGTGCGCTTATTCGCCTGAGGTCACACAGCCAGGGGTGACGGAGCCATGACTTTAAGCAAAGCAGCAAAGCAGCCGGCTCCAAAGCCCTTTTTCTTGATCCCTACGGCCTCCCTTTAAAAGCCAGAAGTGTCTGTACAAGGACTAACCTCAAGTCCGCAAAAACCCGTAGACTGGGTACCACTGTCCCAGGCCCGGCTGAAGTTTCATGTTCTCTGTGACACCTTTTGTATTGCCCCAGCCTGCGTGGATCTCTCCCCACAGAGTATCAGTTAGCATGTATTTCTTTTTGTACTGAAATTTCACTTCTTTTTTTTTTTTTTTTTTTTTTACCATTTTCTCTGTCTCCCAACTACTCTATGAACTCCTTGAGGGTCAAAACATTTCCTTCCACTTCATATATTAGTCCAAAAGGAGAGAGTTTCTCCAACCTGGCTTCGCATATCAGAGTCACCCAGGGACCTTGTTATAAATACAGATGGCTGACACCCGTCCCTGGACTACTGCACTATTCTCTCCAGGAAGGGCCCCAGCATCTGTATCTTAACTCATTTCACTAAGTTCTTCTGAAGCACAACCAGGCATGTAAACAATTGTCTTAAGTATCATATCTAAAAGAGGTTTAAGGAACTCTCTTCTTAAAATGGCAAACGAGTCTAGCCATAGACATTTTTCATGACCACGCCTCCGATCTTCCTCTATCCCCCAGATCCCCTGCTTAAAGGAGAGGTCTGAGCGGCCCCTTGGGCCCTCAAGTGACCCAGATCCAGGACTGTACTAGACCCTTGAGTTAAGAGGCAGAGCCTGGCCTAAAAGAAGCCCAGACCCACGCACACACCCCAGGCAAAGCTAAATTGTGCCAACTGCTGTCCCAGAGGTATGTGCAAAATGCCCTCGGAAGCAAGAAAAGGAATTTGGGAAGGCTTCTCCAAGGAGCTTACACTGGTTGAAGGATGAATACATGTTACAAAGAGTGGCACTGGGGATCAATTTGGGGAAAGATCCAAGAATATATATGAAATCAAGAAGAGGTAGTTAAAAATATCTGGTTTTTTTTTAAAACAACCCCTAAATTGCCATTAATAGACAAATGGTTATAAACGATAAAATAGCTATACAGTGGAAACTATACAGATGGAAAACAATGAATGCAGTAGAACTATATATGCTAATGTAAGATAATTTCCAAGATACAGTGTGGAAAAAAAAAAAAAAAAAAGCAAGGTGCAGAGCCCTGTGAACTCTATGATCCCATTAGTGCTAAAAAAAAAAAAAAAAAAGGTCAGGGCTTCCCTGGTGGCGCAGTGGTTGAGAGTCTGCCTGCCGATGCAGGGGACACGGGTCCGTGCCCCGGTCCGGGAGGATCCCACGTGCCGCGGAGCGGCCGGGCCCGTGAGCCATGGCCGCTGAGCCTGCGCGTCCAGATATTTCTCCCAAATCCTATTAAAGAAAAAAAATAGAAACAGAATGTGGATGAAAGTTATTTTCCTTCTATATCTGCCTTGAGCCACAGCTTATCACCTAATTTTAGATGAAGCTTTAGGACTGTGGGAAGCAGATTTTTCTCTTACTCTGTTTCAGCGATGGAGGCATCACCAGGTAGGAGGCAGCTAGAGGGTCCACTCCAGCTACCTTCCTCATTATCCCTCCCCAGCCAATGGCAAAGCCCTTCTCTGAAAAGGATCTGATAGCTGTCTCGTAGACCAGGTGTGGCTGGTGTAAAAGCACTCCTGATATACGTTGAGCTCACAACTCACAGTCTCAGGGGCTAGAAATAGGTAATTGGTGTTGAAAGATGAGAGGAAGGAAAAGAGGAAGGAGAGAATCAAAGCAAAAAAGGAAAAAAGAAATGCAAGGAAACGAAGGGTGAAGAAACTCAAGAAAAGTAAAAAGGAAAGGAAAGAATACAAACAAGAAAGGAAGAAAAAGGAAGAAAAGAGAATTTGGAGGCTTCTCATCTCGTCCCACTTAGATGTCAGTTAAGCCAAGAGCTGTCTGGCTCCACTGATGGCAGGCATGTCACTGTGCACTCCAACCTTTGTTTCATGAACAAAACATCATTTGTTCCCAGGTCTCTGCTGATATCAATCGATAAAGTTGTTTCTCTTACCAAGGCACTACAGGTGATACTCGGAGATGTACAGTAGTGCTAACTATCTGGAACAACTATTATTTTTGAACTTTAATGAGGTACCAGGCAAGAAAGACAGTTAATTTCTACCTAATGATCTGATGCGGTCCTTGGAGATGTGTGACCAGGTTGCATCGCTCTTATTGAACAAGGCTGTCAGTATTGTCTGACCATGTGTCTAGCAAAAAGCCAATGATTGTATGCTGGGACTGCGGAAAGACATCGTTACATAGTCATTTTATAGCACTCAGATTCTAAAGTGTTGGGTGAGAATAGGAAAGAACAACTATTTATTTTTAAAGAGAAATCCAATTGGGTGAAGCCAATTTTATGGAGCTTAGATGCGAGCAATAAAGATGTAAGCATGTTATAGGTTTCTTACACAGTTGTCTGGGGAAAACCCTTGATCACTTTTCTGAGTAGTGGCCCATTGTGGAAAATTGCTGATATGTACTGTAATTTCTTTAATGCCATCAGTTATGCTGGGCATTAAAAGATACCTTTAAATTATCCATATATAATAAAACATACTAGATAACTCTAGATGAAAAAACTTTTAAACAACTGTGACTTTTGGAAGGAGGACGCCAGGATGGCATACAGGCTTCCACTCCTCCTTATATATGCAGACATTACTAAAT
>RJWK010056262.1:0-14492 GCA_004363435.1 Platanista minor
CACGCACACATACTACCCAGTAGTTCATAGAACTCAAGTTCAGAATCCCTTCTCCATACCAGTGGTTCCCAACAAGGGGCAATTTTGCCCTCTTGAGGACACTGGGCCATGTGTGGAGACACCACTGTTTGTCACAACTGGAGGAAGCTGGGTGCTCCTGCGACCCACCGGGCAGAGACCAGGGATGCTGTCAAACATCCTACAATGCCCAGAACAGTTTCCCCACAATGAAGAACGATCTGGCCCAAAATGCTGATTGTGTCCAGGCTGAGAAATCCTGCTCTAGAAAGTATGCCGAAAAGTCTTATTGGGTCTCAAGACCCAGCTCCCTATGAGAAAATATCCAAAGAGAGTAAATACAAACCATGGAGAAATCCATACATTTTCACCTTGACTCATTCACTCAACCAATCATCTATTCAACAGACTTTCACTAAACACCTACTCTGTGCCAACTATCATTACCAAGTCACGAAGAATACAGAAGTGAACAACACAGGGTTCCTGCCTTCTGTGGAAGTTACGCCTTAGAAATAAAGCCAGTTAAGTAAACAGCCCATTAGAAGATTGTACTATCAGTTAGGAATGTGTTCAGCTGCACAAAATACTTTAATCAAACATGGATTTGACTTAACCAGATACGTTTCCATGTGAAAAGGCAGGTAGTCCCAGACATCTAAGGCAGTCCCTGCAGTGAGAAAGGCCACAGATACAGTTCATTTTCCTGCTCTGCCATCCTTAACATTTTGCTTCATTTCTGTTCTCACAAGAAGCCTGCTGCTCCTCAAGGCTCAAAGGTGAATTCCAAATGGACAGAGGAGACAAAGCAAAGGACAAGGGCAAAACAGTGTACAGACTAGTTGACTTCTCTTTTAAATGGAAATGACTGCCTGGAAATTTTACCCCATAGACCTGCCCTTCCATCTCATTGGCTGCTACTGGGTCACATGACCACACACATCTGCAAGGGAGTCTGGGAAGGTAAGAATTTTTAACTGGGCACACAGTTACTCTGAGAAAGATCAGAGTTCTGGTAATAAGAAAGGTAGAACGGATACTGGGGTGGTAATCAGCAGTGCCTGCCATAAGTGTGGTAAGTGCAAGAAAGCAAGATTTAGGAAATATTAAGGGAACAGTCAGGAGAGGCACATCGGCCACCCTTGAGCAATAAGGGGGAGGGGAGCCTGCCAGACATGTCAACAGAGACTTAAAAACAAAATTGAGGGAAAGTTACCACGTGTGTGTATTTAAGAGCAGTGGGGTGGGTGTGTGATAGCACACTACAACAGAAGGAGATGATGCAGAACACATTACAGAACACACTCAAAATAACATGGGAGGACACTAACTGGCCAAAAGCTTTCACTGTATGAAACACCTTGTGACACTCAGCAGCAAAAGTCATACACTGCTGCCTGCCAAACCCTACTGAATGAGAGCATATAATGGAGCATGCAGTTTATAGGGGAATGTATTTCTATCCTATAATATACTATGAAGGAGCGCTATATATGAATATACTTTTGAAAATGTGTCCCAAAATTAGCATTATAAAAAAAATCTGTGCTGACGTTTAACGAGTCCTGCCTGTCCTTGAAGGAAGGTTCTTATTCGTCAAGAGATTGTTTGCCAGTGACATCCCACACAGGTGAATAGTTGGGAAACCAGCAGCTTCAGAGTATACGTCTGGGTATGCGTAAAGCACAGGTACAAAGTAAAATTGAGTAATGTACTACAAATATTCATTTGAAACAGCTTTTCTCAGATGTGACCATAGAGTAGACCATTTGTTCAGAAATCCACACACTGGGAGAATTTATCTGAATTAATAACATTTTCCAAAGATAATATTTAACGATTTAGTGTTTTTTTTTAAAAACAGCTTTATTGAGATATAATTGACATACCATAACACTTAGCCATTACCCCCCAAAGGTTCTCTCATGTCCATTTTGATTTAATCCCTACTTTCTTACCCAGCCCAAGGCAACCACTGCTCTGCTTTCTATCTCTATTAGATTTTCCTCTTCTGGGTACTTCCTATAAATGGAATCAAACAACATGTGGTCATTTACCTCTGGCTTCTTCCATTCGTCATCATGTTTTTGAGGATCATCCATGCTGCAGCAGGTATGGGTACCACATTTTGTTTACCCAGTCACAACTGATGGACCTTCACATTGTTTCCAGTTTGAGGCTGTTATAAATAATGCTGTTATGTGTACATGTCTTTATATGGACTCACGGTTTCATTTCTTTTGGAAAGAGTCCTAGAAGCAGAATTGTTGGGTCATATGGTGAGTTATTTTTAACTTTTTAAGAATCTGTTCAACTGTTTTCCTAAGAGGCTATACCATTTTATATTCCCATCCGTACGTTATAATAAAATTTCTCTACATATTGTCAGCATTTAGTACTGTCCACCTTTTTGATCATAGCCATTCTAATGGATGTGCAGTGGTAGCTCATGTCAGTTTTAATTTGAATTTCTGTAATGATTTATGATGTTGAGCATCTTTTTATACATTTATTAGCCATCTATTCAATGTATCTTCTTTGGTGAAATGTCTCTTCAAATCTTTTGACCATTTTTAAAAACTGGGTTGTCTTCCTATTATTGAATTGTAAGAGTTTTTAAAATATATTTTGGCTACAGTCCTTCACTAGATATATGAATTGTGAATATTTTCTCCCAGCGCGTGTCCTGTCTTTTCATTTCCTTAATGGTGTTCTCTAAAGCACAAAATTTTTTCATGTTGATTATACAAATGCATTTTTTTTTTTCTTTGCTAGATGGTGCCCTTTGTGTTGTCTCTCAGGGACTGTCTTGCTTCTTAGTAACTCGAATTTGACACTCTCTGCTCCTTGACTAGAATATTTAGATCATTCGCAGTTATTGAAATTCTTGATATGGTTTGATTTATATTTTCCACTTTGTTTTCTGTATCTTTTTCTTCCTTTCTGTTCCTTTTTTCCTCCTTGATTGCCTTCTCCTGTATTAAATAAATTTTAGTGTATCATTTTAATGCTTCTGTTATTTTGTTGTCGTTATCTTCCTAGTGGTCACTCTAGGAATTACAATATGCGGCAATTTGTTGCAACCTACTTCACATTGATACTAACAGGATCCTAATAAAGTACAGAAACTTTGCCCCAGCGTGGCTCCATTCCCCTCCCTTTTGTCTTTATGTATGTGTGTATATAATATATATATATACATATACACATATATGTTTTATCTTATTGGTCCTGTTTCTCAGGAGAACTGTGATTAACACACCTTCCTTTAGTTGTTTAAACATGGTTTCCTTTAGTTCTTTGAACATATTTTTAATACCTGCTTTGAAAGCTCTGTCTGCTAAATCCACCATCTGGGCACATTCAGAAACCGTTCTATTAACTGCAGTTTCTTTCTCATCTGCTTCGTTGAACGCTGAACATTTTGGATAGCGTATTGTAGCAACTCTGGATTCTGGTTTTTTTCCTGTGATGGTAATTGTTGCTCTTTCATTGGTTCTATTTATTTAGAATCTTTCCTTGGCTAAACTTTGGAACCTATCACCTCCATAGTGCGTACATGCTATTGTTTCTGTTCAGGCTTTTTTTTTCTTTCTTTCTTTTGCGGTACGTGGCCCTCTCACCGTTGCGGCCTCTCTCCCGTTGCGGAGCACAGGCTCCGGACGCGCAGGCTCAGCGGCCACGGGTCCCGGGCCCAGCCGCTCCGCGGCATGTGGGATCTTCCCGGACCGGGGCACGAACCCGTGTCCCTTGCATCGGCAGGCGGACCCTCAACCACCGTGCCCCCAGGGAAGCCCTGTTCAGGCTTTTTTAAGTTTTTGGTTTGACTTTTAAACCTGGCATCATATGGGTTGTATCAGCAGAGCTCAGTAGTCAGCTACTAGAAAGAGGTTGTACTCAAACGCTGGAACCAATCAGTCTATTCTCTTCTGCTGACGGTAAAGGAGAGAAGTGGACGTTAAAAGGTCAGGCTATGCTTAAGTCTGTCCCAGCTTTTGCTTCCTGCTGGGCCCTTTCATGTATTCTGGGGATACCCGCAAAGGGTTAGGGTTGGCCAGGAGTATATGAATAGCTTAGGTTCTCTCTGGTCTCCCCTGTTCATGTACACAACCTCAGAACATGCCCCAAACATGACTGAAAACTGAGGCTAGTAGAGCTACTGACCCTCTCCACTTGCTGGTCACCAATAACCAGTTTGTCACCCACTGCTCGAAATCGCAAAAGCGCCATTCTACTGCAACAGCATCAGCTGAGCCGGGAAGGGGAGGAGCTTCAGACCAGCACACCACAGACTTCCCCCGTGTTCTTGAATTTCAGCAGATTTTCAAGCATAAATTCTTCTTAAATTGCTGTATGCCATTGGTTAATTTCCAGAGTGCTGAAATGGTTGCTGCGTCAATTTCATCCATAATGACTTCCTTATTCAGCCATACCTGGAAGTCCTGCCAATAATGCAATTTTAAAGTCACACTGCCGTAACTAATGCACAAAGTGGAGTGATAGCAAGGCTATGAATGTCTCATGGGGGATGTCATGATAGACTGATCCATCAACTGGGGGAGAATGGGAAGGGTTAAAAAGGGCTGATCACATTCACATTACTATCAGTCCCAAGCATAATTTACAAGTTGAAAGGGTTGTTCTATGTCATTTATATATCTTGGCAAGTGACAACTGTTTTAAAGCACTGAACTGCAGTACTACCTGTGGCTGTACACATGTGCATGCGTATATACGTACACATATTATATATATCTCAGAATATATACATGTTCATATACAGATGCACACACACAAACATGTGTACTAAAACAGCTGTATTCTCCCTTTCATGCCCATCATTATGATCATTATAATTCAACGATGTGAACTCCAGATTTATTGTTAATCCAATTCTGGTCAAATTCCAGAAATTCTCGGTCTACTCTCATCTACAGAGGTAGAAAAGACATTCCAGGTATACCGTCTTCTACTTCCAGGCACAAGAGCACAATGGACAGAAGAATCAAATGCTAATGTGAGCCCAGTTCCATGAAAACTAAGCATAAAACCATATCATTACGTCTGAAGGTGATTTCCAAAAAGATGTCCACAGTATTTCATTAACCAAAACAGTCTGACTGGCTGTGAATACTGCTCTGTGGGGTGAAAGAGGCTAGCCTCGTCTCTTAAAACTTCCCTAAAGGGGTCAGTATCTTAAATCCACGGAAGCAAATAAAAAGCTCAACTTACCTTCAAAGCTCGAAGCGGCTTCAGCACCAATTTTTCACACTAGATCGTGAATAATGCCAGTTGGCTGAAACTCTCTGATGAGCGCCTCTAGGGAAATTTGCAAAGCACGCGTTAAGCTTCAACCTCTACCCAAGAGTTTTCCTTCACAGTCATTTGCCCCTTGTCACAATCATCCCTGTTACAGGGTGAGTTGAGTCACTGGGGTCACCAGCAGCAAGAGCCAATGAGACGGTGGTGACGGGAAGGTTGATCTGAGAGATGCTTGAAATATCTTTTGACAAGGACTTCTCAAGATGGCAGAGGTGAGGCTTCATTTGCTTTCCCTCTCAGAAGTTTGGAACATGCTTTCATTTTCCAGGGTGCTCCAGATTGAGGCAAGCACTGACGTGTATTCATAAGCTAATATGAGTGAGCATTACCATAACGGCTACTATTTACTGAGTACTTGTCCAGTGCCTGACACCCTAACCTAGTTGTTTAAAATTAACGTGAAAAAAAACATTAAATTAACGTGAGCTTTTAAATTACATTACAACACGTGTTGGTGAGAAAGGCCATTGCTCTAAGGAATATTTTACAGTCACCTTTCAGTTATACTTCATTCAAATAGATGGCATTTTACTCTTCACACCAATTCGATGACGTAAGTACTATGAATATCCCTATTTTACAGATGAGGAACGAAAAACTCAAGAGATAAGTCAGTTGGCCAGTGCCAAGTCAGGCTTGGACTAATTTTATTCTACCCCCAACAATCCTGCGTCAGCCACTGAGTTCATTGCTGGGAGTCTATCAGAAAAGCACTCCTGCAGTACTACTTTGAATTAGGCAAGTTGTAACATAAAACAGGAAGAAAGATACTACCCTATAAGGAGTGCCTTGAGCAATGGAGATGATGAAACCCAAGGCAGTATTTTATCTTTAACACATTTTTAAGAGGGATATGCCTTGGGTGAAAATAAAGGAACATATCAAGAGACTGGGAAAAATACTGACTTTTAATGATTTTGAATGCAAATCCAAGCCCATATGAAAACACCCACATTATTCCCTCATTAGTTTATTCATTCATTCATTTAAATATATATTGAACACCAGGTACAGGGATTTTGCTAGACTCAGGAGATACAAATGCAAACATGGTGGCTTGCCCCAGCCTCAGCAGAGAGTGGAGGTCAAACTAACAAGTAATCAGGCTAATATAATCAGCTGTGATAAGTGCCCTGGTAGGAGAATTATAGAGCCTCATCTGAGCAAGTGTGGAGGAAAGGGGCTCCAACCTCATCTTGCCCTTTTCAGAGAGAGTGTCCCAGGGGTTATGTATCAGCTGAAACCGGAAGGAGCCATCCAGGTGAATGGGGTGGTGGGCGGAGTTCCAGGCAGAGGAGCATTTCAGGAAACGGGAACTTCATGAGCAGATCCAAGAGGTGAGTGGGGACGACTATTACTCAAGAAACTAAAACGTTTGGTATGGCTCCTGCTTAGCATACCCACAAGTGGCAAGAGATGAGATTAGACAATACTGGAGCTATTTTTACAGCAATGAAAACAGAAATGCAAACTTGCCTAAGCAGAAAGAGTCCCTGGCTTGGAATAATAAGCAAGAAGCAGAAAGCTAGTGCAACCACCCATTGCTGGTCAAGTTGCCTTTATGGGAACAGGGATTTTTTTTTTTAAGCCAATGGACACGAAAAGTTTACTACGCTCCATCCTAATTCGGGCCTGGCTTCTGACATGCCCCTCTCCTTACAGGGCATATCACGGTGAACAGTGATACAGACCCTCTTTTCAAAATGAGCCAAAAATATAAAGGGAGGGTGCCATCTAATACAGGATTTAATCTGGTCTTTTGTCCTCAACAAATATGACTCTCAGGAAAACTTAAAATCAGCCATGACAGAATGAGACTCATTTTAAGGACAATGGAGTGCCTGGAGGAGATGAGTGTACTAGGCCAGCAGAGATGGAGAAATCGAGGCCTTGGAACCACGGCTTGTTCCTAGAGACCCAGGCATGCATAAAACTCCCCTGGCTGCCAGGCAATTTGGAAAAGGAACAGCTTTGGTGGTAACATAAAGCAGGAAGAAAGATCACCACTATAAACGGACGGCCTTGAGAATGGGGGATGGATGAAACCCTTTTATGGATGTCATAAACTGAGCTTGCTATGAGTTTATCTGTTCTGTGCACGATGGTCAGCGTGAAGTTCTCAGGCAGAAGTGAGAGCAGGCTCATCGTCTAAATGTTATTCTCTCATCCCCCTCTTTGTGTGGCTGACACCTACCCATTTGCGGCAGGTAGGGTCTCAGTTTCAGCATTTTCTTGTCACCATTGTTGTCGTGGTACACCTTTTTCATTCCCCAGTAAATGTGAAACCTGCTTGTCAAATATTCCCATAGCGCCAACCTCTCTCTACTTCCTCAGGATGATCGCAACTCTCATTCCAGGAGTCACTGTGAAACGGGTCTTGTCTGTCCTGTGGCACTGAAGTTCCTGGAGCGTGGGACCCAGTCCTTCATCTCCATCACGGACAACCCAGGGTCTGGAACCCAGCAGCTTCCCATAATGATGCCTTTTCAGTTTTTAAATAATTAATGCCTAATTCAATAAAATGTTGCAATTGCCACTTAAAAACAAACATTTGTTCTACATCAACTACTTGCCAGACACCATGCCAAGAATTTCCTCAAGCTTTCTCATTTAATCTTTACAGCAGCCCCGTATCCATCATCATTTGGAAGGAGAAGAAATCAAGGCTGAAAGAGAATAGTGACTTACCCAAGGCCACGTAGACAAGATGGGGCAAAACCTGGATTCACACCAGGTCTTCTGACGCTAACCCAATATCCCTTTCCATCCTCATTACGCGACATGAGCCTGCCCACTGCATTCTCTGCTGAAACACACGGTACTAAGGACTTCCAAGCTTTAGACAGTCTAGTTAGCTCCATGATTTTGCTATATCCGGGCACTACCCACCCTAATGTATTTATCCATCATGTTACATGTAACATTAACAATAAACTTATTTTTAAAAGAAACTTTTAGTCGATTTCTATAAGTAGAAGATAATCGTTAAAATAAGATAGTAAAATGAAACAAAACCAAACAGAGTTCTATGACTCTAGCTAGATGTCAGAGCTTCTGAGCCCAGAGCTGGTCATTATGGACTCAGAGGGGGAAATGACCAAATCATAACAGCACCAAGCTGAGATTTTCTCTTGGACCCAATCGACAGTATCAATTTAGAATGAGTGCTCACAACACTGCCTGGAACATAAAAGTCCTATAAAAATGTTTGCTAACACATAAATGGGAAACTGCTAAGTGTCAGGTTTTACCCTCCAGTGAATATGAAAGAAAGAAGGGAGACAAGAGAGGGAGGGGAGGAGTAATAATGAAATAAGAAAAAAAATCATAGATTATATACACACACACACACACACACACACACACGTGTGTGTGTAAATTGTAACTTTGTGGAATGGATGTTAACTAAATTTATTGTGGTAATCATTTCACCATATAGGCATATATCAAATCATGATGTTATACACCTAAAACTAATGCAATGTTATATGTCAATTATATCTCAATAAAAAGAAAAGGAGGTGGAGAAAATGTCTGTATCACTATGAAATATGTTGTTGGTTAATACTCTCCCAGAAACCATCTAAAACAACTTTCACACCCTCATTTTGGACATCTCACATTTTAAAACAAAACATTAAGACAGTGTTTCAAGAAGCAAATAATTGCAATTTAAAATAAAACCATATCCCTGAGGTCTTCCCATAGGAGAGGAGTAGCATATTTCTTACGGAGGGAGGTGGCCCTTTCTTTCAGGAAATTTTTTTTTCTTTTTTTTTGCGGTACATGGGCCTCTCACTGTTGTGGCCTCTCCCGTTGCGGAGCACAGGCTCCGGACGCGCAGGCTCAGCGGCCATGGCTCACGGGCCCAGCCGCTCCGTGGCATGTGGGATCTTCCCGGACCGGGGCACGAACCCGTGTCCCCTGCATCGGCAGGCAGACTCTCGACCCCTGCGCCACCAGGGAAGCCCAAGGAAGTATTTTGATAGTCTCTTTGGGTAGGAAAGGGGAGGATCCTCAACCTGGGACAGATCTGGAATGAGGCCATCAAAACAAAAAGAGGCGAAAGAGAGAGAGAAGGAAGGAAGGAAGACAAGAAAGAAAGAAAGAAAGGAAGGAAGGAAGGAAGGAAGGAAGGAAGGAAGGAAGGAAGGAAGGAAGGAAGGAAGGAAGGAAAGAAAGAAAGAAAGAAAGAAAGAAAGAAAGAAAGAAAGAAAGAAAGAAAGAAAGAAAGAAAGGAAGAAAGAAAGAAAGATGAGGAGAGAGAGATTTGGAGTTCCACAGGTTCAAAGGTGACCTGTAAAAGTGGGGAGATGTACAGAGCTAGGAAACAGGGAAGATATAATACTAATCTTGCTCACAGAACCCAGTTTTCCTTCTTTTAGTCCTCATCACAGTTTACCGCAGCTAGAATTCATTTGTGTGTAGTGCAGTTAACCTCTCCTCCCCTCTGTAACCCTCCATTGTAAACTAAAAGCCCCCTCACGTCAAGGCTGGAGTCTGTTTTGCATCTACTGGTCTGTATCTAAGCGTCTGGTCTAGCACCTGATGAACAGTAGATCCTCAAAATGTGTCGACTGAATAAGCAAAGAGGAGAGCAGGGGCAGTAGCATGGCAGGAGTCCAGAACCTAAGTCATCAAGACCACCCGTGAGGGTGCCCCTAGAGAGGGAAACCAAGGCACTGGTTTAAAAAAAAAAAAAAAAAAAAAAAAGAAAGTGATATCGAATTCTCAGATTTAATACGTTCCCTGTGCTCTCCTCCTCCTCCATTACCCTCAAATTCTGTAAACCGTTGTTATATGCCACATCCATGTAGCATTGGGACTGCGGGGGGAAGAGGTGGAATGAATCAATTCCTGTAGAAATGGCAAGAAGATAGCAGTCACCAGCATTCTGCCTGCTTTGGAGAAGCTAGGTGAAGTGTGGAATGGCCAACTCTGACTTCTTGGAAATCCAGAGAGGAGGCTGAGGTGTGGGTTCGAAGCCATTTAGAAGGCTGGCAGGGTTACAGACAACACCCTCACCCCCCAGTCAGGTGCTCTTGGAGCAAATTAAAAGTAGAGCAAATCGGGTGGAAGAGGAACTGTAGTGCTGGCTCCCCGGCAAATGACAGACAGAAACGGCATCACCCGGGTAACCGTCACGTAAGCCGCGCAGGTTCAACAAAGGCAACAGAGTGTCAGCCCTTAGCATCTTTTTTACAATAAATCACAAGCTATCGACACATCTCTCCCCATGGAGCCATCTGGGAAGCAGATGGGTTCACATTCCAGTATCAGCAAAAGCTATTGATTGGTACTTAGTAAATGCCCACATGCTCCTGGTGCTGGACAAAAGATCCAGTTCCATTTGTCAAAGCTCTCAGTTAAAAAGAGTATCAACATTAATATAAATACCAAGTGACAGTCCCAAAGTGACCCTTAGAGGCTACATGGGAGAAGCACTCTGATAATTCAACAAATAAGCCATTTGCAGCCACAATCCCTTCCCAAAGTGACAGTCAAGTGGCTCAATATCCTGATTTACAAACGACATTAAAAGCAAAAATGCTAAGACATCTATTGAATAAAACACTTTACCTCTTTGAAATACAGTCACAAGCAGCAGTGTGGCTTCTGTGCTACCCAGTAAGGGTTACATCTCCCCAAGAGTCACAAGGAGATTTGTACTTTTTAAATTCCCCTCTAAAGGAGTTTCAAAAGAAAGAAGATTTCCTCCACAAAGAAGGTATAATTTAACTTTTCTTAAGCTATAAATGTTTAGTCACAGAAGTGGGGAAATGGTGGGTACAGGAAAGGGGTCAAAGGAAAAACTTTGCCATTTGTATTCAGCTGCTTTGAGGGGCATCATGACATCTAGAGGAAAACCAAAACCCAAAAACAATAGCTCAAAATTCAAAGATGGGTTCCTAAACTGTAAGTCATTTCTAGGAATAACTTTCGATTAATCCCAGGAAACATTTCTATCTATGAAGCTTGAACGGCTCTTCCATCAATTTATTGGGGATTTATAATAAGGGAGCTGTCATCCTCCAACAAGGAGATGATATGCCCGTTGATTCCATTTCTCTTTCTGGCACATGAGGAAATGGTGAGTAATGCTTCTTGCCCTATGCGGAATAAATCACTAGTGACATAAACACTCTTCAAGGCTCACAATGGAGAACGCTGGTGTTCTTGCCATTCCCTTCTCTGGCAGCTGATCAACGACAACATGTAAATGTGCATCCAAGACAACCCGCCCTGTCTGCCAGCCCTACAGGAACCCCTCCCTCCAGGAACCCTTTGTGCATCGGTGACAGAGCAGCTTGATGTACGGTCTCCGTGACGTGCTCCACCTCATTAGAGGACAATCCTTTGCTCAATTCTTAATGGACTTTACAAATTGGTTGTCCTCCCTCTGGTGCGAGATTATTATAATTTTATTATTCATTCCAGGAATTAGTTGCCAAGAATGACAACATGATCAGTACCACTGACCGATATGACGAAACATCTCCCGTGACAGCTTAGGAAGGGGACCATCTGAAATCATGTTTGATCTTTAATTAGGAAGCAATGATTGGCCACTTTTCAGCAGGAGAAGCGAAACACCGCAGCATCGGTGCCCTCTGCTCTGAGAAGCCTGTGGGCCCCTCAATGCTAAAGGCAGAAATTAAGCAAGCTGATGCACGCTAAACAAAGCCCTCACTGTGCCAGCTGGAATATGCAGGTCAGATGTTAGTCATTGTCAACCTCACTGACGCTCTGAGCCCGAAGATCTAGACTTAAATTGTGGACCTGACACCAAGCTGTGTGGGCAGGTCCTCTATTCTATTCTGGCACCAGTTTCCTCATAAGTCAGACTAGAGGGGCAAAGCAATGCCATGAAGTTTTTTTCAGTTCCCAGACTCCATCTAATGGCTGACGTTTTTGGTGGTCAACCCTCAACCCCAACCATTTACTTCTCCCTTCTACTCGGTAGGCAGATTCCACCTCCCACAGCAGAGACTAAAAGTGCCAGATACTCAATTTCCCAGCCTTCCTGGCACCAGGGGTTGTTGTGTGATACGATCCTACCAGTGAACATAAGTGGATATCTGCAGGACCAGGGAGATATCTCTGATTAAAAAAGGAAGTGCATGAGAAAGAGAAAAAGAGACAGATGGGAGAGCAAGCGGAGTCTGCTCATCTTCTCCCTCCTTCAACAAAGGATGATGACAACTTAAGATGCGAACTTGAAGTGGCAGGAGAAGGGGCAGAGTAAGAAAACTGCAGAGACCATGACCAAGATCTACGGCATTATGGGTTGGCTGAACCAACCCAGGAATTCTCTACCTCTTGACTTCTTGTTAGAAGAAGAAAAATAAGGCTAAACAAATTAAGCCACTTTTAGGTGCTATTTTCTTTCTTGCAGCCGAAAGCATCCCGGATGATACATTCTCCCAGGTCCTCTTTGCCTTTTTTTTTTTTTTTTTTTTCATAGTTTGTGCCACTGCTGACAGCTGCGTGTCCTACTCCGATGGATGTTAAACTGGCCACAGCAAAAGGCCCACATGACCACCAGGAAAGGCTTGAGGGAAATGACCAGTCCTTCACGGACCCTCAACCTAAACTAAGACCAGGAAGTTACTTTTCCATCCCCTCCCCCATAAATTAGTTCCACCTCGGCGGTCTTCCACAGTCTGTTCAATACCTTAGAACCTTCAACTGCTGACCTTAACCTGAAGACCTTGCCTCTAGATTACAGTTAAATCTTTCAATGGAAAAAAAAACCCAAAAACCCTTAAGGAAATATCTTTACAGATAATGATTGATCTGAATAGATAGAAAGTTTTACAAAATAACATTAGTAAATATTACAAAAGAGGAGAATTTGAAGTCTGCTGGAAGAAATTTTGAGAACTTATTTTTTGAGCCATCTCACCACTGCTAAGGGTCGACTCCAGACCCAAGATATGCAGAGATTACTAGAAGGATTTCAACGTCCTAATTTACTGCTGGATCACAAAAATCATGACTTTTGCTGGCTAAATGTTCTTTGAAGTGCGGAGCTTGCAAACTCTGCCCTGAAAATGAATAACACCATTCTGAGTAACTCAGACAAAGGGTCCGTCGTAGCCTAATTTCAACATAATTTTCACTTGTTCTGTGATAGCAGGAGAGGCTCCACGACAGCCCTTGTTTCTGATTAGTTTCAGAGAGCTAAGGAGACAGTGAGAGCTGAATTTATGGTCACTGGATGCTGTCTGAGCTTTCTGCTCCATACCCAAAGCTACGGAGGCTGGAAGCAAATGTCACTATGACAACCATTTATGTGGCTAAAATGGAAACGATAGATTTGATGGAAGGGGCGAAAAAATGCATGCACCTATAACTCGGAAATATATGGTGAGTTTTATGTTTAGTTTTTTTCTTTTCTTAAGGTTAACCGCAGCACCTGCCCTCTCCCCTCCCCTGCTCCTAGATGTGTCTGCGAATAAAAGGGGCCATAATGAAACCATGAATAATAATAATAGGCTTCAGTAATAATACCACGGGGTCTCCAAGTATTTTCATTTACACCCTCAAGCAACATACCCACGTGTCCTAGCTATAGCCTTCCTTCAGAGGACATTCATTGGCTCTTTTCCCACTGCTTGTTCTGCCCGCCCCCTGCATTTGAAATATGTTTTGCCAAAACCCCTACAGCAAACTATTCAAAGTGCCTCAAAGCTCCCTTTTTAAAACAACAGGTAAAACAAGTCATGAGCTATTTCCATGTGTGCTTGGCTAGGTCTGCTAATGACAAACCCCAAACTGCCTGTGAGGAATTGACAGTCTCAGAAGCCCCTTGCCAGTCAGCTTCATTCTCCTGGAAACCCTGAAAAGATGCCAGTGAAAAAGACATGCAAGTAAAAACCAGGGGATTAATGTCCACGGCTTTCTTTGCCATTCTCTTGGTCTGGGTTTCAAACACTTAAGTCTTCAGGGTAAGGAGAGCCTGCCATAGGCTAATGGTACAGAATAACAATACTGTGTTTAAAAAAAAAAAAAGTCGTTTAGGCAGATTTTAATGTAACCTGAGCAATCCCAAGGCTCGCCAGCATGAGAGCATAAATGAAATTACACTTATATCTGAATTACACTGGCCCTTCAGACCCCACTTCAAAATCTCTCGCTATTTAGGGAAG
>RJWK010056263.1:0-14492 GCA_004363435.1 Platanista minor
ATTTTTCATCATTAGTGTATAGGAATGCCAGAGATTTCTGTGCGTTAATTTTGTATCCTGCTACTTTACCAAATTCATTGATTAGCTCTAGCAGTTTTCTGGTAGCATCTTTAGGATTCTCTGTGTATAGTATCATGTCATCTGCAAACAGTGACAGCTTTACTTCTTCTTTTCCGATTTGGATTCCTTTTATTTCCTTACATTCAGTAAATCTTGAACACTTTTGCCTAGTTTTCCTTTGGCAAAGCCAGTGGACTGGATCACCTGCCCCTGAATATTATCTAAGTTCCCTGCCTCTCTAGTGCATCTTGTTTTCTGTCTTTTTTTTTTTTTAATAAATTTATTTATTTTATTTCTGGCTGTGTTGGGTCTTTGTTGCAGCGCGTTGGTTTCTCATTGTGGAGGCTTCTCTCCTTGCCGAGTGTGGGCTCTAGGCACACGGGCTTCCGTAGTTGAGGCACGTGGGCTCAGTAGTTGTGGCTCACGGATTCTAGAGCACAGGCTCAGTAGTTTGTGACACACGGGCTTCGTTGCTCCGCGGCGTGTGGGATCTTCCTAGACCAGGGCTGGCACCCGTGTCCCCTGCATTAGCAGGTGGATTCTTAACCGCTGCACCACCAAGGAAGTCCCTCTTGTTTTCTGTCTTTATCTCTGCTTCTCTCACCTTCCATGAAGGAACATGAAACATAGGAAGTTTTGAGCTTCACTTGTTCATTTTCCGCAGACAGAACTTTTTTTTTTTGGATGTGAGTGGAGATGAAATCTAACAGCCAATGACCACGACTAATAAAGATTAATTGCACTGTAAATTCAGCTACTTACCTGTCTCTCACAATTTGTTCCAAAGAGCTGTTTCACAGTTATGTTAATTAGATTCTGCCTAATCATTTTCATTATTTTTGCTCACTCTCCTAGATTCGCTGTCGCTTTCACGGAGTCAATGAAGGAAACGGCACAAAGGCAGTGGGTACGTGTTCATTTAGCGTTTTGATTTGGGTCATGCTGGCAAAGTTGCAGGATCAGAGAACAGAAAGGCAGTTGTATTAGAGCTGACATGGTTCCCATCGGCACTGCCCGTGGTGGCCACAGCAGTGTGTTATGTTTCCCATATGTTGATGTTTTTTGATTTGGGTAGATACTCTTAGACTGTCACTGATTTTTTTTTGTTGTTCTTCTTGAATTGCAAAAATAGCCCAAGAGCCAGCTCTTTTCTTTTTTGTTTTTTTGTTTGTTTTTGCAAATCTCTCTCTCTTTTTAAAAATAATTATTTATTTATTTGGTTGCACTGGGTCTTAGTTGCAGCAGGCAGGCTCCTTAGTTGCGGCACGCGTGTGGGATCTAGTTCCCTGACCAGGGATCGAACCCGGGCCCCCTGCATTGGGAACGCAGGGTCTTAACCACCGCGCCACCAGGGGAGTCCCTGCCAGATCTTTTCATGCTTTGTCTGTTTTCATTTTATGTGCTCAGATGGGATGATTTTCAGACTACACTGTAAACGTTGCAGCATCCTTGTACACGTGGGGAGTAGCAGTCCCTTAGGTGGCAGCTGGAGTTTCCTAGGCTGGACTCTTTTATTTGAAGGGCTTTAATGAGTAGAGGGCTTTGTAGCTCTACAAGTTAATGCATTTATTGACTTTTAAAATTCATTATGACTTGGTGTGTGTTGGGGGGGGTGAAATGAGCTGGCGGGAATCTGAATCTTCCGTGGGGAGTTCTGGAGAGGACTGGCGGGGCTGGTGTCTGCAAAACTAAAGAAAAAGCCAGCTGAAAGGTTGCTTTCCTCTTGTGGATCGTAGGCACGATGCTGTGTTCTCAGATGGTGACCCCTGCAGTGCCCCTGGGCCACCAGTGTTGCTGGTCCTTGTGCTTTACCAGCAAACCGTTGTGCACAGCACTTAGGCCCTTGTCATCTGGAGGCATTATTCCTGTTGGTGGCATTTTGCAGGCTATGCACATTCTTTATCTATAGGCTTTCACTTTGTAAAATCTAACGCTTGGGGCTCCCCTGGTGGCGCAGTGGTTGAGAGTCCGCCTGCCGATGCAGGGGACGCGGTTTCGTGCCCCGGTCCGGGAAGATCCCACATGCTGCGGAGCGACTCGGCCCGTGAGCCATGGCCGCTGAGCCTGCGCGTCCAGAGCCTGTGCTCCGCAACGGGAGAGGCCACAGCAGTGAGAGGCCCGCGTACCGCAAAAAAAACCCAAAAAACAAAAAAACTAAAGCTTGGAAACGGCTGCAATGGGACAAGGGCAAATGCAGTCTTTTGTGGGCCTGGTCGACCTTTGCCAAAGCCCAGAGTACTGTGTGCACGTGAACGTGAAGATTCCTTGCAACCAGACTGTGCATATTCTTATTTTTCACCTCAAACTCCCCAGGCAGAGAATCGAGGGTGCATTTTTCAGTGCAGTGTAATGAATGAAAAACGGCAAGCTTCCTGGCTCCAAGTTTCTTGTTTGTATCAGTTTTGACTGTCCATCTGCCTTACGGCAGTGATGTACCAGTGGTTCTCAAAGGTGGGTCCCTGGGACTCTTTCAGGATCTGCACAAAGTCAAACCTATTTTTGTCATAATGCTCAGACATCATTAAAGGCATGATGAAAGGCCAAAGACTTTTTCACCATGTGAAGAGCAGTGGTGAGGAAAACAGCTGACGCCTTCATCGTCATGAAAGCAGCGGTACCCATCTGTACCGATGGATTATTCACCATCACCCACTTATAGTTAAAAAAAAAAAAAAGAGCCAGCTTTTCACTTAAGAATGTCCTCGATGAAGCATAAAAATGATAAATTTTTATCAAATATTAACCTCTGAATGTGTTTTTTTTAATGTTCTGGGTGATGAAACAGGAAGTATGTATCAGCTTTCTGCTGCTTCTGAATGAGGGATGGGGGTTATTTTAAGCAAAGGCCCTGGTGCAACGTTGGGGTTGCAGACTGAACCAGCCATATCTTAACACAATTTTTTATCTGAAGAACTGATAACCAAACTATGGTTTTTTATCTGAAGAACTGATAACCAAACTATGGTTACTCAGACTTGGGCATTTGGCCATCATTTTCTTAAAAATGACTCAATTGAGTGAGTCACTTCAAGAAAAACAACGGGCAGTATCTATTGCCAACGATATCATTTAAATTTTAAAGCAAAAATTAGAATCTGGTAAGCCACCAGGAGGTGGACAGCTTCCCCTTACATCCTTCCCTGTTGAGATCAGTGGTTGTGTTAACAAATGTGAATTTTTTTTTTTTTTTGTATGCTGTGTAATGAAATGGTTCAACATTTGTGAGATCTGCATCACTCAGTGAACCAATATTTTTTAAATGACTAATACGTGGCATCACAGAATCATGCATAGATAACAGATCCATCAAAGTGCAAGATAGACCTATAGATTCAAATATATCAGGGTATGATATAATTTCAGGTTCCATATTGCAACTAACCTTTAAGAAGCTACCATTGGTTGAGTTTTGGTGTCATGTCCAAGAATAATACCTATAATGATCTGAAAATGCTCCTTAAAGGCCCGTATTAAAACATTCCTCCCCTTTCCAACTACCTATCAGTAAGAAGCAGGATTTTCTTTATACACTTCAGCCAAAGCAACATATGGAAACAGATTGAATAGAGCAGCAAATATGAGACTCCAACTGCCTTCTGTTAAGCCAGACATAAAAGAAAGCTTTTCCCTGCTGAAGCAAGTTTAGCCTCCATGATTTCCCCCCCTTTCCCTAACTTCTCAGTTTTAAATGTCACCTTTGTCTCTAAAACCTATGGCCCTCCAAAACTGGTACAGATGTGTTCACTGCTGTATCAGTTATTTTTGCTACGTAACAAATCACATCAAACACAGTGCCTTAGAACAGCCATTTATCATTCATTCTTGGTGTTGTCTGGGCATTTCTGGCTGGGGTCAGCTCAGTGGGGCTGGGTAGTCCAGTGTGGCTTTGCTTACGTGCTGGGGCCTCGGCTGGGATGGCTGGGACAGTCGCTGTCTCTCTCCACGTGGTCTGTCGCCCTTTATTAGGCTCAGCGGCAGGAGAGAGCAGGCACCAGTGCATGAGCAGGCTGCAAGCTTCTGCCTGTGTGATGTTTGCTACTGTCTGTGGGCCAGTGCAAGTCAAGCATGGAGCTACAGCCTCTACCTCATTATGGGAAGATCTTCAAGGTGGCCTTAAAAAGCAGGGATGCCGGGAGGGAGCGGTTTATTAGGTCCATTTTAATAATCCGCCGCACTTAGTGCTTATCCCTTGAGATTGTAACACCTATTTATTTATTGATTTATTTATTTTTGGCTACGTTGGGTCTTCGCTGCTGCGCGCGGGTTTTCTCTAGTTGTGGGGAGCGGGGGCTACTCTTCCTTGTGGTGCGCAGGCTTCTCATTGCGGTGGCTTCTCTTGTTGGGGAGCACGGGCTCCAGGCGCGCGGGCTTCAGTAGTTGTGGCTCGCGGGCTCTAGAGCGCAGGCTCAGTAGTTGTGACGCACGGGCTTAGGTGCTCTGCAGCATGTGGGATCTTCCAGGGCCGGGGCTCGAACCCATGTCCCCCTGCATTGGCAGGCGGATTCTTAACCACTGCGCCACCAGGGAAGCCCCATGTAACACCTCTTTCCTTCACTTTTCGCACCGTGTGGCTGTGAGTTCTTTGAGGACAGGGACAAGGTGTGGTTCACTCCTGTATCCCTAGAGGGTAACATACCACCTCACGTTCAATAAATTCTTGTCCAATTGACTTGGCCAGGAAGGGACCCTTCTTTACAACTTTTTATTACAGAGATGTCCAAACATATACAAACAATAGCAAGAATAGTAGGGTGAACTCCTATGCGTCCACCACCCAGCTTACCATTCTCCAACCTTTTTTGGCTGCGCCGCATGGCTTGAGGGATCTTAGTTCGCGGACCGGGGATGGAACCTGGGCCACGGCAGTGACAGCGCCGAGTCCTAACCACTGGACCGCCAGGGAACTCCCTCCAATCCTTATTTATTTGACTCTCACCCCCTGCCCCACCACTCCTGCACACACACACACACACACACACACACACACACACACACACACACACTTTTTTTTCTGGAATATTTTTTTAAAAAGCACAACCACCATGCCCTTTTACCTGCACGGGATGTAGATTTTTTTTTTTTTTTATGGTACGCGGGCCTCTCGCCACTGTGGCCTCTCCCACTGCAGAGCACAGGCTCCGGACGCGCAGGCCCAGCGGCCATGGCTCACGGGCCCAGCCGCTCTGCGGCATGTGGGATCCTCCCGGACCGGGGCACAACCCGTGTCCCCTGCATCGGCAGGCGGACTCTCAACCACTGCACCACCAGGGAAGCCCAAATGCAGATTTTTTTTTTTAACACAAGCCCCATGTTATGGATCCATTTCTGTGCGGGAAGACCATAGCATGTGAGGAAGAAATAAAGAAGGGCTCAGGGATATTAACATTTTTATGAATATATTTTGGAAGAACTCGAAGAAAGGAGTATAGTTGAGGAGAGGGAGAGGAACGGGGTCTTTGAGCTGCAGACACATTGAATTAGAGACAAGTATTGGACTCGGGGATGAATATCCAGAATGTAGCTCAAAGTGTGGGGCTGTCGTTAGAAAGGGATGCAGCTGGAGATACAGATGTGAAAGTCATCAGTGTCAAGGTGATACGCAATCGGTGATTATTCTTAGACAGGATTAACTCTTATTTTTTATTTTTTTGGCTGTGTTGGGTCTTAGTTGCTGTGCGCGGGCTTTCTCTAGTTGCAGCAAGCGGGGGCTACTCTTTGTTGCGGTGCGCGGGCTTCTCATTGCGGTGGCTTCTCTTGTTGCGGAGCATGGGCTCTAGGCGCGCGGGCTTCAGTAGTTGCGGCACGTGGGCTCAGTAGTTGTGGCGCATGGGCTTAGCTGCTCCGTGGCATGTGGAATCTTTCCGGGCCAGGGCTCGAACCCGTGTCCCCTGCGTTGGCAGGCAGATTCTTAACCACTGCGCCACCAGGCAGGCAGATTCTTAACCACTGCGCCACCAAGGATTAACTTTTCAATGTAATGATGAGAAAGCTGCGTTAAATGCATAGACCAGTTACATTCTGGGCAGGCTTGCCAGCAGTGGTGAGAATATCCAGCAGTGTCCTGTCGAAAGATTTTTATTTTTTTTGCCTGCGCTGTGGCAGGTGGAATTTCATTTCCCCAACCAGGGATTGAACCCGGGCCCTCAGCAGTGAGAGCGCAGAGTCCTAACCACTGACTGCCAGGGAACTCCTGGAAGGATCATCTTACATGTCAAGGTTAAGTTGACCATTTGCCTGTCACCCAGGAGGTCAGTCACACCAAATCTACCCTAATCCTAGGTTAGCAGTCTTTGTTTTCAGACAGATGCTTTTCCAAGTATAATAACAAGGCATTTGAAGAAAGAAATGGAGAAGTCAGCAAAAATTTTGTCTTGGATGATGATGTCACAGGCAGCATCAAAAAAGCTCATAAAAGAGAGGATGAATTTGTTTTTATTGTTTAAAGTGGTGGAGGTTAGTTATTAAATTCGAATGTGAACCTGTTTTTTAATACAGCTTTAGTAATTTTTTTTTGGTGGATGATTTTTCAATAAAGTTCAGCTCAGTACCTTTATTTGATTAGTTTTTTTTTTTTTTTTTTGCGGTACGCGGGCCTCTCACTGCTATGGCCCCTCCCGTTGCGGAGCACAGGCTCCGGACGGGCAGGCCCAGCAGCCATGGCTCACAGGCCCAGCCGCTCTGCGGCATGTGGGATCTTCCCAGACCGGGGCACGAACCCGTGTCCCCTGCATCGGCAGGCGGACTCTCAACCACTGTGCCACCAGGGAAGCCCTATTTGATTGGCTTTTGCAAATGAAAACTGTGTAGAAATAATATAAAGGTTCATTGTTCAGCCATATCTATGTAATGCTTTGAGATGGATTTTTGTGGAGAGACTACTTGTAGTTAACGTGTTCGGAACAGTGATGCAGTTTTTGAGTAGTTAAGTTTCATGCTGTATTATTGAACTGCCAGCTTTTGTTTTTAATTCTTTCTTCTTTATTTTGGTGAGCAGGCTTGGCTCAGGTCCAAACTTAGTTAACCTTACATAATTATTATCAAACCAGAATCAAATTCCAATTATCCCAGATTAGAAAGATTTATGGTCTTTGCTTCTTACTGCTTTTGTGATTTCATGTAGAGTCTGTATAGATAAATATAGTTTTGAGCATAAAATCCGGCCTAAAACTTGTTATTTTCTCAAACTTCATTTTTATAAAACCACAGGCTCACTCTTACAAGACCAGTGCTCTAACCCCTGAGCTATGGAGCCTACTACAGGCTCACTCTTGATACCAGTACTGTTAATAGAAATACAATGCAACCTACAAAGATGAGCCATAGATGTAATTTACAATTTTCTGAGAGTCATATTTTTAAAAGTAAGTGGAAACAACGAAAATCAGTTTTAATAATCTGTTTTACTTAATCCACCTCCTGGAGTTAGCCAGCCTGCAAAGGATAAGGGTAAGGGTACTCTCCCCAAGACTGCACTCACTTTTGACACCAACGGCAAGTTCAGGGGGTCCCCATAACCACCCTCAAGTTTGAGAAATGGCTTGAAGGACTCAGAACTCACTAAGAGTTAACACTCGCTGTTACGGTTTATTACTGGGAAAGGATACAGACTAAAATCAGCCAAAGGAAGAGACGCAAGGAGCTGATCCTCCATCTCCCTCTCCCTGGCGCAGTCAAGACATTTTTTTTTTTTTTTGTGCGGTACGCGGGCCTCTCACTGTTGTGGCCTCTCCCGTGGCGGAGCACAGGCTCCGGACGCGCAGGCTCAGCGGCCATGGCTCACGGGCTCAGCCGCTCCGCGGCATGTGGGATCTTCCCGAACTGGGACACGAACCCATGTCTCCTGCATCGGCAGGCGGACTCTCAACCACTGCGCCACCAGGGAAGCCCAGTCAAGACATTTTACCCTCTGGCTGTTGATCTATGACCATCTCAACCTCCAGTTATTGATCCGGTTTTGCCAACCCGGGAAGCTCACTGAGTTTGGTGTCCAGAGTTTATCCTGGGGCTTCATTACATAGACTTGATTTATTGATTGTTTGCACACATGGTTGAATCCAGTCTTCAGGCAGATTGATACCACTTGGCCCGAAGTGCCCAATTTCCATCACATGGGTGGTCTTACTGGCATGGCCAGCCCCTACCTAAGACTGTTAGCTGTGGCTGGCCTCACCCTAGAGAAATACATGCCCCTTAGGAATCACATAGATTGGCCAAGGCCAAGTTCCTAACTGCACACCTACTGTATCCAAAATCTTATTATTTCAACACATGAGCAATATAAAAATGACTAAGGTGCTATTTCACATTTTTTGGTACTCAGTCTTTGAAACTGAGTGTGCATTTTACTTTTCGGAGGCACATTTCCATCCAGACCAGCTCCACTTCAAGGACTCAGTAGCCTCACATGCCCGGGGCTGCAGTATTGGACAGTGCAACATACCACAGATATGCACATGGGGAGCACCCTGTTTCAAGATTTCTAAAACATATGCTCCGATCTGGTCGTGGGAGACATATTAACAGGAGGGGGTGAAGGGGGGGTTTATTTTGCAAGCTGTGGGTTAATTTCAGCCCTCTGAGAAAGCTAGGATGCTCCTTTGGAAACATTATTTTGGGACCTACTCTATAGCACAGGGAACTATCTCAATGTTTTGTAATAACCTAAAGGGGAAAAGAATCTGGAAAAACAATAGATATGTATGTATGTATAACTGAATCACTTTGCTGTACACCTGAAAGTAACACAATGCTGCAAATCAGCTGTACTTCAATTTTTTTAAGAAAAGGCAATGAGGGGAAAAAAAAAAGAAACATTATTTTGGAGGCTGTGTTGATGATCATCCTTCTGCCTCTGGCTGACTTTACACAAATTAGTTTGATTGGATTTCGCTAAAGAGAGTTTTATTTTCTCTCTTTTAATTTGAAGTGCCTTTGTTTGAGCCCATTGTTATTTTTTTTAGTGTTGTTTATATCAGCCTTACTTTGAGTTTGTGCCTAGTTTGTAAGGGGCACTGTCCCAGGGGGCTTTTTACTGGCGTCTGCCTTCTATGTGGTTAGTACTTACCATCCAAGTTCAACATCGGTCGTGTTTTGGGATAGTGCTGCTCTGTTGGTTTGTGATATCATAACCTTGATTTGGTGTTTTTAGGAATTTGATTCACTGCACGTCTAACTGTGATAGGCATTGTGCAAATTTAAAACTAGTCTAAATAGAATTTTGATTTCTTTCTACAGTGTGTAATAGACATTCAGAATACAAATTTGGGCACTTCTAATTCTAGTCCATGTTTAGAATACTTTCTCTAAATTCACCAGACTTTTACCAGAAATGTCACTATTTCACCAACATAATTAAAAGCAAATTAGGTACACACATATCTTAATCAAAGGCTTTTCTCTCTGCAGCAACAATGATTGTGGTTTAATTTGTCTCCACGGGGTTCAGAACCCCACAGGTCTGTGTGAAGTTTAACTGCCCTGTTCACGTGCTTTTTCTAATAAGTACTCAGTCAGCTAAGAGGACTTTCTCTAAATTCAAATATTTATTTATGAACTATTTAAAAAAATTTTGAGCATGAGTAAATACTTTTTGACACAGTTATGGAATTCAGAAAAAGCAGGGTGATAACCAACAAGGCACATGGATACACTTTGTTGAGCTTAGTGCTGAGCTAAGCTTCCTGGTATTGTTACTTTTTTTTTTTTAATTTGGAAACTTTGATTCCCTGCCTTCTGGGGCCTAATTTATCTACCCTGCCTTGGCATTCCTTGAAGAAAGGTAGAAAAATAACTCTCTGGAAGCAGTTAGGCAATACCTAACGAGTAATTTTACTTTCATTGTGTACATATACTCATCACAGTTCTTTTGGAAATTGAAATACAGAATGCAAGACAGATCTCATTGGCTGTCCCATGCCTGCTCATGGCACAGGGGAGCTCAAAAGGCTGATGCAGGTGTTAGTTCTTTCCTAATCTGAATGAGCTGCCTCTCGCCTAATTGCTGAATTATGTTGTCCTTTGAATTACTGTTACTTCTTCTTCCTGCATGGCCCATCACTTTGTATTTGATCATCTCCAAAAATCACATTGACAGCGCAGGAGCTACACAGACCGCATCTTTTATTAGAGTTTCTATTGTAATGTGAACTTAAAAACATTCACCCGTCTGTTTCATCTTTGGAAACCCTAGTTTGTATGCTGGCCCTCCCCACAAATATCCTGTAAGGGAAACTCCAGGGATTGGTCATATCCTAGGAAGCTAATCATGTTTAATAACTTCTATTAAGATTGGCTTCCCTCAGAGATTCCTTGATAGAACTGCAAGTGTTCTTTGCATTTTGTTTCCCCATGTGAGATCCCTGGGAATTGAAAAGTCTCATCAGTTTCAGAGCATAGATTCTGAGTTAACCTTTCCCATGACCTGGGGCACAAACTTTTGGAATAATCAGAAGCATTGCTCTAATTCATCAGATTGCAAAGGCAGAGAACAGTAGGGGAAGCTTTTGAATAAAATCAGCAATGATTCCATGTTATTTACTCCCTAGATTTAACTGTATTTCACTTTTTAATCTTCCTGGGAATTTTCTTGCTGGCATTCCTGTTTCTTGAGTTGCTGGGCTAGATTACGTGTTACACATTCATCCTTTGATTTTGTCCAGGGTTGTTGTAGTTTCATCTTTATTTATAGCCTGTTTCACGTCACATGCCAATTCAGTTCTCAGACGTCCTCCCCATCTCATTTGTGGATTTTTTTCCTCTTCCTGAAAAATCTTTCCTTGTCTGGTTCACTTGCAGGAATTTAGTGACAAGGTTGTCCCCCCTCCTTTTTATTTTGAACATTACTGTTATTATTATTAATTTGCCATGCCACGTGGCTTGTGGGATCTTGGTTTCCCCGACCAGGGATTGAACCTGGGCCCTGGCAGTGAAAGCACTGAGTCTTAACCACTGGACCACCAGGGAATTCCCTGAACATTATTTTCTTTCCTTACTTAAAAACAGTTTCTAGGGCTTCCCTGGTGGCGCAGTGGTTGAGAGTCCGCCTGCCGATGCAGGGGACACGGGTTCGTGCCCCGGTCCGGGAAGATCCCACATGCCGTGAAGCGGCTGGGCCCGTGAGCCATGGCCGCTGAGCCTGCGCGTCCCGAGCCTGTGCTCCGCAACAGGAGAGGACACGACAGCGAGAGGCCCGCGTACCGTAAAAACAAAAAACAAAAAAACACAACAATTTCTAAGGCAAAAGAGAAGAGGGCGAAAAGAAGAGACCCATGTCCCCTGAAAAATGCCCAATTTCTGTGTTTTGTGATGTATTTTGAAAGCTATACACTTACAGGCCATGATTTCTTCTAAGTAATTTGTAGCTATTTTTAAATGACTTTTAACAAAGCCATCATCAGAAGTTGTAAATGAATATTTTTGCCACCTGTAGAGGATGAAATTATGCATAGATTTTAAAAGTAATATTTATTGTGCTTTCCATTTGGTGGAAAGCTTAATTTCAGAAGGTTATATTAATGAAAGAATGGGAAATCTTTTTGTTGTTGCTGTCTGTCTGGTATTCCATTATAAAAAGGCATAAATGAGCATTTGGGTCTGTTACAAAGTCACATGTATTTATAGGTATTTATAGGGCACTGACTTTTTATATTTAGTAGTGGGTCAAATTAAGTAATGGTTTCTCATAGACTTTAAAAATGGAGAAAAAAAAATGGGGCTTCCCTGCTGGCGCAGTGGTTGGGAGTCCGCCTGCCGATGCAGGGGACACGGGTTCGTGCCCCGGTCCGGGAAGATCCCACATGCCGTGGAGCGGCTGGGCCCGTGAGCCATGGCCGCTGCGCCTGCGCGTCCGGAGCCTGTGCTCCGCAACGAGAGAGGCCACAGCAGAGAGAGGCCCGCATACCACACACAAAAAACAAAACAAACAAACAAAAAAAAATGGAGAATCTTCCCTCACCACCCGTCCTACACACACACACACAGTCTTCTTTTTCATTTTATGCATCAATGAGCTGATCTTCCAAGGGAAATGATATATATAAGGACTTCGACTCATGTTATTTTGAGGCAAGTGAAACAACAATAAATGTTGAGCAAAGAGAACTAATTTGTATTTAGAGCATTTTAATATAGAAAATGATTTTCAAAATCAGTATAAGCCAATTGGCTTTTGCCAGATCGCTTTTCTTACAATGATTAAAAATAACTCAGATGCAGATTTCCTTTATGCTGTCCCTCTATTTTCTTGATATTCTCAGATAAGATCTTCAAATACCATTTATGACATGTTTTAAAAGTCTATATTGGACTTGATACTTACTTGTTTTGAGGGGAGTTCAATAGATTTGGGGGAAATAATCCTCAGAGATAGGTAGAATCAGCAGATAATCCCAGACATTTCCATATAGAGTCAACTTATTCTGTTTATAGAGTTGAGATACCCTTTTAATTAATTAATTTTGTTTGTGCCCAAAGGAACTTTCTTGAGAGGAGCATTTGGGGTTTACATATTTCTAATTGCACGGCACAGTTCTAATGAAAATAGTAGTAAGGCTGTAAGCTCCATTTTGCCTGACAGTCATGAATTGAATTTATATAGAATTATAGCGAATCTGTTTTTGTCAAACACTTGTATTACCTTTAAAGTTAAAATGCTATCCGGGTATATTTTTGACAGTGCTTCAATATCCTTCTTATGGACATTTTTTGAGCCAATGTTGTAGACTTATGTCTGGTTAAAGAAGAGGCACTCTTAGCCTGCACTCCATTCCAATACAATTTTCTTCAGTTTTCTAGTGAAATTATAATTTAACAAAAAGGAATATTTTAGGGCTCTGAGCTAAACTCTGATTTCAAATGGCTGCTAGTAACCATTTTTTTTTCCACTAAGGTTAATATCTTTTTTAACTAGTAGAGAAGAGATTTTTGAAGCTCTTTTTTTGCAGACTATTTTAAGGGCATTTTAAAAGGGGCTGCATCCTGCTATGTGGCGTATTGAGGAGGATACTCAAGACTTTTAGAGGTCTCAGGTACCTCTGATGGATAAATATAAAATGTAATGCTAAGGTCAAAAGCAAAACCAAACCAAGACTTGTGTCTCTGTACCAACTTCCTTATTTTCTTTTTGGCCGTGCCATGCACGGTGTGTGGGATCTTAGTTCCCTGACCAGGGACTGAAACCGCACCCCCTGCATTGGAAGCCTGGAGTCTTAACCACTGGACCTCCAGGGAAGTCCCTCTGTACCAACTTCCGTTCAGCCATCCTAGGATGGCCAGATGCTGCCTCTCCCAGAACTTTCCCATCCACCAGGCAGAGGGCAGGGTAACTCCCTCTTCTCCACATTGATCGTCTCTCCCTTGTCAGAACTGCCTCACCTTTAGTTTGTTTCCCAAAACATAAAGCTGATTTGAGGATGCAGGTCAAAGTGGGTCAGCAGACCATATGCAATACGCAGGATCCTGGTCACCTGGAGGACCACCAGAGCCCTTCACACACATTTAGGTAGAGAGAGCACGAAGATGCAACTTCTGTGATGGCCACTCTTTACCTAGTTTAGTCGTTTCATTCATGGAGCTGATATTTAGGCCACATGGTAGAAAGATGCACCTTTTTAGACTTTATCACCAAAATGACCATATCTTTGATCACTTACGAGAAACAACCCTCTGCACCTACTTGACCCTGCTGTCCTTTAAAGCGGATTTCTTGCTCTGCTCCTGTAACATCCACCTTTGGGTCTAAACCTGATTTTTTTTTTTTTTTTTTGCGGTACGCGGGCGTCTCACTGCTGTGGCCTCTCCCGTTGCGGAGCACAGGCTCCAGACGCGCAGGCTCAGCGGCCATGGCTCACGGGCCCAGCCGCTCCGTGGCATGTGGGATCTTTCCGGACCGGGGCACGAACCCGTGTCCCCTGCATCGGCAGGCGGACTCTCAACCACTGCGCCACCAGGGAAGCCCTAAACCTGATTTTAAAAATATTTATGTCACTGTTTCAAAACGAGCTTGAGAAATGGATTCTTTTTCTCTCTAGTAGTTTTGTGAAGTTCTGCCAGAAAACACCACCAGGGATAGTAAGTATATATCTGGGGACACATATCTAGATCAGTCATGCAAGTGTCACGGTGTCCCTTGATGTCAAAGAGGCTTTTGCGGAGGTCCTTACAGGGTCCTCGAGACCAGTCCATTCACATCCTGGAAGAATCTGCCCCCTGGTGCCTGTTCTTTTGTTTCCCAACATACTGGGTACCCCTCCTCCTCCATCTCCACCTCCTGCTCCATCCCCATCTCCTCCTCCATCTCCTCCTCCATCCCCATCTCTTCCTCCATCTCCATCTCCTCCTCCATCTCTATTTTCATCTCCTCCTCCATCTCTATCTCCATCTCCTCCTCCATCTCCTTCTCCTCCTCCATCCCCACCTCCATCTCCTCCATCTCC
>RJWK010056264.1:0-14493 GCA_004363435.1 Platanista minor
AATATTTGCAAATGAAGCAACTGACAAAGGATTAATCTCCAGAATTTACAAGCAGCTCATGCAGCTCAATAACAAAAAAACAAACAACCCAATCCAAAAATGGGCAGAAGACCTAAATAGATATTTCTCCAAAGAAGATATACAGACTGCCAACAAACACATGAAAGAATGCTCAACATCATTAATCATCAGAGAAATGTTCATATTTTCTATTTATTCCTGGTTCAGTCTTGGAAGGTTGTACTTTTCTAAGAATTTGTCCATTTCTTACAGGTTGCCCATTTTATTGGTGTACAGTTGCTTGAAGTAGTCTCTTATGATCCTTTGTATTTCTGCAGTGTCAGTTGTAAAGTCTCCTTTTTCATTTCTAATTTTATTGATTTGAGTCCTCTCCTTTTTTTTCTGATGAGTCTGACTAAAGGTTTATCAATTTTGTTTATCATCTCAAAGAACCTGCTTTTAGTTTCATTGATCTTTCCTATTGCTTTCTTCGTCTGTATTTCGTTTATTTCTGCTCTGATCTTTATGATTTATTTCCTCCTCATAACTCTGGGTTTTGTTTTTCTTCTTAATCTAGTTGCTTTAGGTGTAAGGATAGGTTGTTTATTTGATATTATTTTCTTTTTTCTTGAGGTAAGATCGTATTGCTATAAACTTCCCTTGTAGAACGTCTTTTGCTACATCCCGTAGGTTTTGGATTGCCATGTTTTTGTCATTTGTCTCTAGGTAATTTT
This sequence comes from Platanista minor, assembly GCA_004363435.1. NCBI lineage: Eukaryota > Metazoa > Chordata > Mammalia > Artiodactyla > Platanistidae > Platanista > Platanista minor. The sequence continues at coordinate 735 of RJWK010056264.1, forward strand.
CGATTTCTTCTTTGATTTCTTCAGTGATCCATTGATTATTTAGCAACATATTGTTTAGCCTTCATGTGTTTGTGTTTTTCACAGTTTTGTTTCTGTAATTGATTTCTAATCTCATAGCGTTGTGGTTGGAAAAGATGCTTGATATGATTTCAATTTTCTTAAATTTACTGAGGCTTGACTTGTGATCCAAGATGTGATCTACCCTGGAGAATGTTTCGTGTGCACTTGAGAAGAAAGTGTATACTGATGCTTTTAGATGGAATGTCCTATAAATATCAATTAAGTCTATCTGGTCTAATGTGTCATTTAAGGCTTGTGTTTCCTTATTAATTTTCTGTCTGGATAATATATCCATTGTGTAAGTAGGGTGTTAAAATTCCCCACTATTATTGTGTTATTGTTGATTTCCCCTTTTATGGCTGTTAGTATTTGCCTTATATATTGAGGTGCTCCTATGTTGGGTGCATATATGTTTATAATTTTTATGTTTTCTTCTTGGATTGATCCCTTGATCATTACATAGTGTCCTTCCATGTCTCCTGTAACAGTCTTTATTTTAAAGTCTATTGTGTCTGATATGAGTATTAATACTCCAGGTTCTTTTGATAAATACCCTATAATCTTAATAATAGTTTACTATAGCTTTGTAGTAGTTTGAAGTTGGGAAACATGATACTTCCAGCTTTGTTCTTTCTTAATATTGCTTTGGCTAGGCAGGATCTTTTCTGGTTCCATGCAAATTTTAGGATTATTTGTTCTTGTTCTGTAAAAATACCATTGGTGTTTGATAGGGATTGCACTGAATCTGTAGATTGTTTTGGTAGTATGACATTTTAACAATATCATTTCTTCCAATTCATGAACACTAAATATTTTTCCATTTATTTGTGTGGTCTTCAGTTTCCCTTATCAGTTGTCATAGTCTTCAGAGTACAGGTCTTTCATCTCCTTGGTTAAATTTACTCCTAGGTATTTTATTCTTTTTGATTCAATTGTTAAAAGGGCTCTTTTCTTAATTTCTCTTTCTGATAGCTCATTATTACTGTATAAAAATGCAACAGATTTCTGTATATTATTCTTGTACTGTGCAACTTTACTGAATTCATTGATTAGTTCTAATACTTTGGTGGAGCCTTAGAGTTTTCTGTATATAGTATCAGGTCATCTGCAGATAGTGACAATTTTATGCCTTCCCTTCCTATTTGGATGGCTTTCTTTCTTTCTTTTCCTTTTTCCTTTTTTTCTGTCACTACTGTGGCTGAGACTTCCAATACTATGTCAAAGGAAAGTGGTGAGTATGGGAATCCTTATCTTGTTCCTGATATTAGAGGAAAAGCTTTTAGTCTTTCACTATTGACTATGATGTTGGCTGAGAGTTTGCCACAACAGGCCTTTACTATGTTGAGGTAGGTTCCCATTAAATGTACATTGTTGACAGTTTTTTTTAATCATGAATGGATTTTAACTTTTGTCAAATGCTTTATCTGCATTTATTGAGATGATCATGTGATTTTTATTCTTAGATTTTTTTACGTGGTATATCACACTGAGTGATTTGTAGATATTAAATCATACTTTAATCCCTGGAATAAATCTCACTTGATCATGATGTATGAATCTTTTAATATATTGTTGAATTTGGTTTGCTAATATTTTGTTGAGGATTTTGCACCTAGATTTAGCAAGGATATTGGCCTATAATTTTTGTGTGTGTGTGTGTGTGTCTTTGTCTGGTTTTGGAATCAGGGTAATGCTGGCCTCATAGATTGATTTTGGAATTGCTCCCCTATCTTCATTGATTTGAAAAAGTTGAGAAGTATAGGTATTAGCTGTTCTTTTAATGCTTGGTAGAATTTTGTTGTGAGGCCATCTAGTCCTGGACTTTTGTTTTTTGGGAGTTTTTTAAAATACTGATTCAATTTCATTACTGGTAATCACTCTGCTCATAGTTTCTATTTCTTCTTTTTTTGTAACATCTGTATTGGAGTAAAATTGCTTTACAATGGTGTGTTAATTTCCGCTTTTATAACAAAGTGAATCAAGTATACATATATCTCCATATCTCCTCCCTCTTTTATTTTTTCAATTTTTAATCTTTTTTTTTTTTTTTTTTTTTTTTTTGCGGTATGTGGGCCTCTCACTGTTGTGGCCTCTCCCATTGCGGAGCACAGGCTCCAGATGCGCAGGCCCAGCGGCCATGGTTCACGGGCCCAGCCACTCCACGGCACGTGGGATCTTCCTGGACTGGGGCAATAACCTGAGTCCCCTGCATAGGCAGGCGGACTCTCAACCACTGCGTCACCAGGGAGCCCCATTTTTAATCTTTTAAGTTTGTTTGTTTGTTTGTTTTTGGCTACATTGGGACTTTGTTGCTGTGCGTGGGCTTTCTCTAGTTGCAGCAAGTGGGGGCTACTAGTCCTTGTCGTGAGTGGGCTTCTCATTGTAGTGGCTTATATTGTTGCAGAGCACAGGATCTAGGCATATGGACTTCAATAGTAGTGGCTCGTGGGTTCTAGAGCACAGGCTCAGTAGTTGTGGTGCATGGGCTTAGTTACTCTGCTCCTAGTGGGATCTTCCTGGACCACAGCTAGAACCCATGTCCCCTGCATTGGTAGGCGGATTCTTAACTACTGCACTGTCAGGGAAGTACCTATTCCATTTTGAAATTGCCAAAAGTTACTACTAGATTGCAATTTTAATGCAATGTATAATATTTTAACATCTTTATTGGAGTATAATTGACTTACAATGGTGTGCTAGTTTCTGCTTTATAAAAAAGTGATTCAGCTATACATATACATATATCCCCATATATCCTCCCTCTTGTGTCTTCTCCCCACACTCCCTAACTCACGCCTCTATATGGTCACGAAGCACTGACCTGATCTCCTGTGCTATGTGGCTGCTTCCCACTAGTTACCTGTTTTACATTTGGTAGTGTATAAATGTCCAAGGAACTCTCTCACTTTGTCCCAACTTACCCCTCCACTGCCTGTGTCCTCAGGTCCACTCTCTACTTCTGTGTCTTTATTCCTGTCCTGCCTCTAGGTTTTTTGGAACTTTTTTTTTTTTTTAGATTCCATATATATGTGTTAGCATATGGTATTTATTTTTCTCATTCTGATTTACTTCAATCTGTATGACACATTCTAAGTCCATCCTCCTCACTACAAATATCTCAACTTCGTTTCTCTTTATGGCTGAGTAATATTGCATTGCAGATATGTGCCACATTTTCCTTATCCATTCATCTGTTGATGGACGTTTATGTGCTTCCATGTCCTGGCTATTGTAAATAGAACTGCAATGAACATTTTGGTACATGACTCTTTAAATTATGGTTTTCTCAGGGTATATGCCCAGTAGTGGGATTGCTGGGTAGTATGGTAGTTCACTTTTTAGTTTTTTAAGGAACCTCTGTACTGTTCTCCATAGTGGCTGTATCAATTTACATTCCCACCAAAAGTGCAAGACTGTTCCATTTTCTCTACACCCTCTCCAGCATCTGTTGTGTAGATTTTCTGATGATGCCTATTCTAATTGGTGTGAGGTGATACCTCATTGTAGTTTTGATTTGCATTTCTCTAATGATTAGTGATGTTGAGCATCCTTGTGTGTGTTGGTTGGCACACTGTATATCTTCTTTGGAGAAATGTCTATTTAGGTCTTCTGTCCACTTTTGGATTGGGTTGTTTGTTTCTTTGATATTGAGCTGCATGAGCTGCTTGTAAATTTTGGAGATTAATCCTTTGTCAGTTGCTTAATTTATAAATATTTTCTCCCATTCTGAGGGTTGCCTTTTCATCTTGATTATGGTTTCCTTTCCTGTGCGAAAGGTTTTAAGTTTCATTAGGTCCCATTTGCTTATTTTTGTTTTTATTTCCAATTCTCTAGGAGGTGGGTCAAAAAGGATCTTGCTGTGATTTAAGTCATAGGATGTTCTGCCTATGTTTTCCTCTAAGAGTTTTATAGTGTCTTATGTTACATTTAGGTCTTTAATCCATTTTGAGTTTATTTTTGTACATGGTGTTAAGGAGTGTTCTAATTTAATTCTTTTGCATGTAGCTGTACAGTTTTCCCAGTGCCACTTATTGAGGGGCTGTCTGTTCTCCATTGTATATTCTTGCCTCCTTTATCAAAAATGAGGTGACCATATGGGCGTGGGCTAATCTCTGGGCTTTCTATCCACTTCCACTGATGTATATTTCCGTTTTTGTGCCAGTACCATACTGTCTTGATTAATATAGCTTTGTAGTATAGTCTGAAGTCAGGGAGCCTGATTCTTCTAGCCCCATTTTTCTTTCTCAAGATTGCTTTCACTATTCGGGGTTTTTTGTGTTTCCATACGAACTGTGAAATTTTTGTTGTAGCTCTGTGAAAAATGCCATTGGTACTTTGACTGCAATTGCATTGAATCTGTAGATTGCTTTGGGTAGTATAGTCATTTTCACAATGTTGATTCTTCCAATCCAAGAAGATGGTATATTTCTCCATCTGTTTGTATCATCTTTAATTTGTTCCATCAGTGTTTTATAGTTTTCTGCATAAAGGTCTTTTGTCTCCTTAGGTAGGTTTATTCCTAGGTATTTTATTCTTTTTGTTGCAGTGGTAAATGGGAGTGTTTCCTTAATTTCTCTTTCAGGTTTTTCATCATCAGTGTATAGGAATGCCAGAGATTTTTGTTCATTAATTTTGTATACTGCTACTTTATCAAATTCATTGATTAGCTCTAGTAGTTTTCTGGTCGTGTCTTTAGAATTCTCTATGCATAGTATCATGTCATTTGCAAACTGTGCCAGCAATACTTCTTCTTTTTCAATTTGAATTCCTTTTATTTCTTTGTCTTCTCTGATGGCTGTGGCTAAAACTTCCAACACTATGTTGAATAATAGCAGTGAGAATGGGTAACCTTGTTTTGTTCCTGATGTTAGAAGAAATGGTTTCAGTTTTTCACCATTGAGAACGATGTTGGCTGTTGGTTTGTCATAAATGGTCTTTATTATTTTGAAGTAATTTTCCTCTATGCCTACTTTCTGGAGGGTTTTTATCATAAATGGGTGTTGAATTTTGTCCAAAGCTTTTTCTGCAGCTTTTGAGATGATCATATGGTTTTTCTCCTTCAATTTGTTAATATGGTTCATCATATTGATTGATTTATATATATTGAAGAATCATTGCATTCTTGGTATAAACTCCAATTGATCATGGTGTACGATCCTTTTACTGTGCTGTTGGATTCTGTTTGTTAGTATTTTGTTGAGGATTTTTGCATCTATGTTCATCAGTGATATTGGCTTGTAGTTTTCTTTCTTTGTGACATCCTTGTCTCGTTTTGGTATCAGGGTGATGGTAGCCTCGTAGAATGAGTTTGGGAGTGTTCCTCCCTCTGCTATATTTTGGAAGAGTTTGAGAAGGATAGGGTTTAGCTCTTCTCCAAATATTTGATAGAATTCACCTGTGAAGACATCTGTTCCTTGGCTTTTGTTTGTTGGAAGATTTTTAATCACAGTCTCAATTTCAGTGCTTGTGATTTGTCTGTTCATATTTTCTATTTCTTCCTGGTTCAGTCTGGGAAGGTTGTGCTTTTCTTCCAGGTTGCCCGTTTTATTGGCATAGAGTTGCTTGTAGTAATCTCTCATGGTCCTTTGTATTTCTGCAGTGTCAGTTGTTACTTCTTTTTCATTTCTAATTCTGTTGATTTGAGTCTTCTCCCTTTTTTTTGATGAGTCTGACTTCTGGTTTATCAATTTTGTTTATCTTCCCAAGGAACCAGCTTTTAGTTTTATTGATCTTTATTATTGTTTGCTTCATCGCTTTTTCATTTATTTCTGGTCTGATCTTTATGATTTCTTTCCTTCTGCTAACTTTGGGTTGTTTTTGTTCTTCTTTCCCTAATTGCTTTAGATGTAGGTTAGATTGTTTATTTGAGATGTTTCTTGTTTCTCGAGGTAGGATTGTACTGCTATAAACTTCCCTCTTAGAACAGCTTTTGCTGCATCCCATAGGTTTTTAGCTCATCCTGTTTTCATTGTCATGTATTTCTAGGATTTTTTTGATTTCCTCTTTGATTTCTTCAGTGATCACTTGGTTATTAAGTAGTGTATGGTTTTGCCTCCATGTATTTGTATTTTTTTGCAAATTTTTTCCTTTAATTGACATGTAGTCTCATAGAGTTGTGGTTGGAAAATATACTTGATACAATTTCAATTTTCTTAAATTTACCAATGCTTGATTTGTGACCCATGATATGATCTATCCTGGAGACTTCCTTGAGCACTTGAGAAGAAAGTGTATTCTGTTGTTTTTGGATGGAATACCCTATAAATATAAGTTAAGTCCATCTTGTTTAATGTATCATTTAAAGCTTGCGTTTCCTTTTTCATTTTTATTTTGGATGATCTGTCCATCGGTGAAAGTGAGGTGTTAAAATCCCCTACTATGATTGTGTTACTGTTGATTTCCCCTTTTATGGCTCTTAGCCTTTTCCTTATGTATTGAGGTGCTCCTATGTTGGGTGCATAAATATTTACAATTGTTATATCTTCTTCTTGGAGCTATCCCTTGATCATTATGTAGTGTCCTTCTTTGTCTCTTGTAATAGTCTTTATTTTAAAGTCTATTTTGTCTGATATGAGAATAGCTACTCCAGCTCTCTTTTGATTTCTTTTTGCATGGAATATCTTTCTCCATCCCCTCACTTTCAGTCTGTGTGTGTCCCTAGGTCTGAAGTGAGTCTCTTGTAGACAGCATATATATCGACTTGTTTATGCTTCCATTCAGCCAGTCTATGTGTTTTGGTGGGAGAATTTAATCTTTTTATATTTAAGGTAATTATCAATATGTATGTTTCTATTACCTTTTTCTTAATTGTTTTGGGTTTGTTATTGTAGGTGTTTTCCTTCTCTCATGTTTCCTCCGTAGAGAAGTTCCTTCAGCATTTTTTGCAAAGGTGGTTTGGTGTTGCTGAATTCTCTTCCCTTTTGCTTGTCTGTAAAGACTTTAATTTCTCCATGAAAACTGAATGAAATCCTTGCTGAGTAGAGTAATCTTGCTTGTAGTTTTTTCCCTTTCCTCACTTTAAATATGTCCTGCCACTCCCTTCTGGCTAGCAGAGTTCCTGGTGAAAAATCAGCTGTTAGTCTTATGGAGATTCCCTTCTATGTTATTTGTTTTTCCCTTGCTGCTTTTAATATTTTTTCTTTATATATAATTTTTGTTATTTTGATTAATATGTGTCTTGGTGTGTTTCTCCTTAGATTTATCTTGTATAGCACCCTCTGCCTTTCCTGGACTTGATTGACTCTTTCCTGTCCCATATTAAGGAAATTTTCAAGTATAATCTACTCAAATATTTCCTCAGTCCCTTTCTTTTTCTCTTCTTCTTCTGGGACACTTATAATTCAAATGTTGCTGTGTTTAATGTTGTCCCAGAAGTCCCTGAGACTGTCCTCAATTCTTTTCATTCATTTTTCTTTATTTTCTGTTCTGTGGTAGTTATTTCCACTATTTTATCTTCCAAGTCACTTATCCGTTTTTCTGCCTCAGTTATTCTGCTGTTGATTCCTTCTAGAGGATATTTAATTTCATTTATTTTGTTGTCCATCATTGTTTGTCTTCTCTTTAGTTCTTCTAGGTCCTTGTTAAACGTGTCTTATATTTTCTCCATTCTATTTCCAAGATTGTGGATCATCTTTGTTATCATTACTCTGAATTCTTTTTCAAGTAGACTGCCTGTTTCCTCTTCATTTGTTTTGGTCTGGTGGGTTTTTACTTTGCCCCTTTATCTGCTGTGTATTTCTCTGTCTTCTCATTTTGCTTAACTTACTGTTTTTGGGGTCTCCTTTTCACAGGCTGCAGGTTTGTAGTTCTCGTTGTTTTTGGTGTCTGCCCCTAGTGGGTGAGGCTGGTCCAGTGGGTTGTGTAGGCTTCTTGTTGGAGGGGACTAGTGCCTGTGTTCTAGTGGATGAGGCTGGATCTTGTCTTTTTCGTGGGCAGGACTGCCTCTGGTGGTGTTTTCTGGGTGCCTATAACCGTATTATCATTTTAAGCAGCCTCTCTGCTAATTGATAGGGTTGTATTCCTCTCTAGCTAGTTGTTTGGCATAGGGTGTCCACTACCGTAGCTTGCTGGTCATTGAGTGGAGCTCATTCTTAGCTTTGAGGTGGAGATCTCTGGGAGTGCTTTCATATTTTGTTATTTCGTGCAGCCCGGAGGTCTCTTCTGGACCAGTGTCCTGAACTCAGCTCTCCTACCTCAGAGGCACAGGCCTGACAGCCTGACAGCTGGCCAGAGCAGCAAGACCCTGTCAGCCACACAGCCCGAGGCACAGCTGGCAGGTATATGGACCAGGCACCGTCAGTGGCAGGAGGAGGAAGAGGAGGAGGAGGAGAAGGAATGGCTGAGTGGCGCTTCCTTCCGATCCCACAGGCACTGGCTCTTTGTGGGGCTCCCAGCAGAACACCAAGACAGGAGACGAGGCAGCCACATGAGTAACAGTTGTTGTGGGGGCCTTGGCTCAATCGTGGGTGCTGGGGCAGGGGCAGGAAGGATTGGGAAAAAGGGTAGAAGTGGGGTGCAGAGGGCAGGACAGCGAGCGTCCACGTCTGGAGGAAGGCATCCAGGATGCCTAGGGAAATCACTGCACAGACGCCACTGCCTAGGCTGATGCTGATGACCACTCTCCCCACCCAGTGGGTGCTGCAGGCGTAGACACAGGGACCTCGCCTAGTTCACCGGCTTGCTGCTGGCACCCTCAGTGCACTTGACTTCGTGCTTTGTATTTCTTCTTGAGTCAGATTTGAAAGATTATGTTTCTAGGTATGTATTCATTTCTTCAACGTTTACTGGTTTATTTGTATAATTGTTCTTTTTATTCTCTCATGATTGCTTGTATTTGTTTGTTATCCATTGTAACTTTTCCTCTATCATTTCTAATTTTTATTATTTGGGCCCTCTGTCTTTTTTTCTTGATGAGTCTGGCTAAGGGTTTATTTATTTTGTTTATCTTTTAAAAAGCCAGTGAGGAGGAAATCAAGAATGCAGAGTAGAAGGACATTGAGCTTATTTCCCCACAAGAACACATCAAAATACATCTAGATGTGGGGTAATTCTCACTGAACATAAACTGGAGATTGGCAGAAAGACACTTCTACAAACAAGGCTGTAAAGAAAGATCCACATACAGTCTGATAGAAAGGGAGGAGAGTAATAGGGGACACAGAAAAGGAGGAGGATATCAGGGGCTTTGAGATCCCCGTTGAGGAATGAGGGGTATGAACCACATACTGGGTACCTCCACACTGGGCTCTGACACCAGAAATATGAGTCCCCTTAAAAGATGAGTCCAGTGGGACTTACAGGAGTGTTGTAAGAAACCAAGACTCTGCTTGTGAAGAATGCACCCATGTGTTTACACTCCTGGGAACAATGTGGAGAAAGCAGATTGAAACTTCCAGGGGCTCTATCTGATTTCCTATGATCATCCCAGCATGTGGCCTGACCCCTCAGGCTTTGGCACAGCTATAAACTACAGCAAAGCCTGCCATTGCTAGCACTTGTGGAGGCAGTGGATCCTCTGAACTCTCTGATTGCTTTGGCATTGTTTCTCATGCAGTAGCATATGTTTTACTTTTTTTTGAAGCTTTAGTGAATACACTCTGTACAGTTCTGTGAATCCTCTTAATATGTGACCCTGCAAAATTGATGTATGGACTGTTTGCACTTTGCTCTACTTACTAGGCTCTTATGAATGAACAATCATAAATGTACCAAAATACTCCTAAATGTAGCGAAAATTCCTAAACTCTTATCTCGTATACTTGTACATACACTGCTCTTAATTTGAATATCTGGTTTTAATCTACACTTAACTCGTGTACTGTTTCTCACTTTTGTTTTTTTCAGACTTATGTTGTTCCTTGTCTGTAAAAAGCATCTTAAATTTTTTGAACTACAGGATGTCTGCTTTTTGTGAAAAAAGGCAAATGGATTGCACTGGTAGTTTTCATATACATACTGCAATAATTTGAGGCTATTGGTCAAATTGTAACCCACTTGTCTAACATTTAAATTAACCTTAATTAGGCTCCAGATTTTATAAGTTATTTTCCATATCATAATGAAAAAATAATATAAACCAAGTTTCTTTTGATAATGTTCTTAAAATGAAATTGACTTTAATCTGCTAACAAAGAAAAACAGTTTGTGTTACTGTTACCTTTTAACTTGTATTTTTTTCTATTATACCCAGCCTTTATTATTATTATTATTTATTACATCATTTTTTTAACATCTTTATTGGAGTATAATTGCTTTACAATGGTGTTGTTTCTGCTTTATAACAAAGTGAATCAATTATACATATACATATGTTCCCATATCTCCTCCCTCTTGCGTCTCCCTCTCTCCCATCCTCATTATCACACCCACCCAGGTGATCACAAAGCACAGAGCTGATCTCCCTGTGCTATGCTGCTGCTTCCCACTAGCTATCTATTTTACGTTTGGTAGTGTACATATGTCCATGCCACTCTGTCACTTTATCACAGCTTACCCCTCCCCCTCCCCATATCCTCAAGTCCATTCTCTAGTAGGTCTGTGTCTTTATTCCCGTCTTGCCCCAAATTTCTTCAAGACTTTTCTTTTTTTCTTAGATTCCATATATATGTTAGCATATGGTATTTGTCTTTCTCTTTCTGACTTACTTCACTCTGTATGACAGACTCTAGGTCCATCCACCTCACTAAAAAAAACTCCATTTCGTTTCTTTTTATGGCTGAGTAATATTCCATTGTATATATGTGCCACATCTTCTTTATCCATTCATCTGATGATGGACACTTAGGTTGTTTCCATCTCCTGGCTATTGTAAATAGAGCTGCAATGAACATTTTGGTACATGACTCATTTTGAATTATGGTTTTCTCAGGTATATGCCCAGTAGTGGGATTGCTGGGTCATATAGTAGGTCTATTTGTAGATTTTAAAGAACCTCCATACTGTTCACCATAGTGGCTGTACCAATTCACATACCCACCAGCAATGCAAGAGTGTTCCGTTTTCTCCACAGCCTCTCCAGCATTTATTGTTTCTAGATTTTTTGATCGTGGCCATTCTGACTGGTGTGAGATGATATCTCATTTTAGTTTTGATTTGCATTTCTCTAATGATTAATAATGTTGAGCATTCTTTCATGTGTTTGTTGGCAGTCTGTATATCTTTTTCGGAGAAATGTCTATTTAGGTCTTCTGCCCAGTTTTGGATTGGGTTGTTTGCTTTTTTGTTATTGAGATGCATGTGATGCTTGTAAATTCTGGAGATTAATCCTTTGTCAGTTGCTTCATTTGCAAATATTTTCTCCCATTCTGAGGGTTGTCTTTTGGTCTTGTTTATGGTTTCCTTTGTTGTGCAAAAGCTTTGAAGTTTCATTGGGTCCCATTTGTTTATTTTTGTTTTTATTTCCATTTCTCTAGGGGATGGGTCAAAAAGAATCTTGCTGCAATTTATGTCCTAGAGTGTTCTGCCTATGTTTTCCTCTAAGAGTTTGATAGTTTCTGGCCTTACATTTAGGTCTTTAATCCATTTTGAGCTTATTTTTGTGTATGGTGTTAGGGAGTGTTCTAGTCTTATACTTGTACCTGTCCAGTTTTCCAGCACCACTTATTGAAGAGGGTGTTCTTTCTCCACTGTACATTCCTGCTTCCTTTATCAAAGATAAGGTGACGATATGTGTGTGGGTTTATCTCTGGGCTTTCTATTCTGTTCCATTCATCTATATTTCTGTTTTTGTGACAATACCATACTGTCTTCAGTAAAGTAGCTTTGTAGTACAGTCTGAAGTCAGGGAGCCTGATTCCACCAGCTCCGTTGTTCGTACTCAAGATTGGTTTGGCTATTTGTGGTCTTTTGTTTTTCCATACAAATTGTGAAATTTTTTTCTATAGTTCTGTGAAAAATGCCAGTGGTAGTTTGATAGGGATTGCATTGAATCTGTAGATTGCTTTGGGTAGTACAGTCATTTTCACAATGCTGATTCTTCCAATCCAAGAACATGGTATATCTCTCCATCTATTAGTATCACCTTTAATTTCTTTCATCAGTGTCTTATAATTCTCTGCATACAGGTCTTTTGTCTCCTTAGGTAGGTTTATTCCTAGATATTTTTTTCTTTCTGTTGCAGTGGTAAATGGGAGTGTTTTCTTGATTTCACTTTCTGATTTTTCATCATTAGTGTATAGGAATGCCAGAGATTTCTGTGCATTAATTTTGTATCCTGCTACTTTACCAAATTCATTGATTAGCTCTAGTAGTTTTCTGGTAACATCTTTAGGATTCTCTATGTGTAGTATCATGTCATCTGCAAACAGTGACAGCTTTACTTCTTGTTTTCCGATTTGGATTCCTTTTATTTCCTTTTCTTCTCTGATTGCTGTGGCTAAAACTTCCAAGACTATGTTGAATAAGAGTGGTGCGAGTGGGCAACCTTGTCTTGATCCTGATCTTAGTGGAAATGCTTTCAGGTTTTCACCATTGAGGAGGATGTTGGCTGTGGGTTTGTCATATGTGGCCTTTATTATGTTGAGGAAAGTTCCCTCTATTCCTACTTTCTGCAGGGTTTTTATCATAAATCGGTGTTGAATTTTGTCAAAAGCTTTCTCTGCATCTATTGAGATTATCATATGATTTTTCTCCTTCTGTTTGTAAATATTGTGTATCACGTTGGTTGACTTGCGTATATCAAAGAATCCTTGCATTCCTGGAATAAACCCCTATTGCTCATGTTGTATGATCCTTTTAATGTGCTGTTGGATTCTGTTTGCTAGTATTTTGTTGAGGAATTTTCCATGTATGTTCATCAGTGATATTGGCCTGTAGTTTTCTTTCTTTGTGACATCCTTGTTTGGTTTTGGTATCAGGGTGATTGTGGCCTCGTAGAATGAATTTCGGAGTGTTCCTTCCTCTGCTATATTTTGGAAGCGTTTGAGAAGAATAGGTGTTAACTCTTTTCTAAATATTTGATCGAATTCGCCTGTGAAGCCATCTGGTCCTGGGCTTTTCTTTGTTGGAAGATTTTTAATCACAGTTTCAATTTCAGTGCTTGTGATTGGTCTGTTCATATTTTCTATTTCTTCCTGAGTCAGTCATGACAGGTTGTGCCTTCCTAAGAATGTGTCCCTTTCTTCCAGGTTGTCCATTTTATTGGCATAGGGTTGATTGTTGTAATCTCTCATGATCTTTTGTATTTCGGCAGTGTCAGTTGTTACCTCTCCTTTTTCATTTCTAATTCTATTGATTTGAGTTTTCTCCCTTTTTTTCTTGATGAGTCTGGATAATGGTTTATCAATTTTGTTTATCTTCTCAAAGAACCAGATTTTACTTTTATTGATCTTTGCTAACGTTTCCTTCATTTCTTTTTCATTTATTTCTCATCTGATCTTTATGATTTCTTTCCTTCTGCTAACTTTGGGGTTTTTTGTTCTTCTTTCCCTAATTGCTTTAGGTGCAAGGTTAGGTTGTTTATTTGAGATGTTTCCTGTTTCTTAAGGTAGGATTGTATTGCTGTAAACTTCCCTCTTAGAACTGCTTTTGCTGCATCCCATAGGTTTTGGGTCGTCGTGTCTGCATTGTCATTTGTTTCTAGGTATTTTTTGATTTCCTCTTTGATTTCTTCAGTGATCACTTCGTTATTAAGTAGTGTATTGTTTAGTCTCCATGTGTTTGTATTTCTTACAGATCTTTTCCTGTAATTGATATCTAGTCT
>RJWK010056265.1:0-14492 GCA_004363435.1 Platanista minor
AAAAAAAAAAAGCAAGGAAATGAATATCCCAGTGTCAGTACAGCAGTTACCTGTAGGACAGAGGGTAACTCTAACCCTAACAGTTGATAGGGTTTAGAGGGCATGGGATCAGAGGGTTTTGCAGGGGTAGGCAGTGTTCTTTACCTGGGGATAGTCACAGAGATGTTTGCTTTAAAAATATTCATTAAACTATAATTTGTATTTTTTAAATCTTGTACATTTGTTATATTTCAAAATTTAAGAAATGGTATTTTTTTTAAAAAAGGAACACCAAACTGTGGATAAAATGCCTAGGTTCTGAGAAGAACAAGGTTTTTTTTGTTTTTGCAGTCTTTCTCACCAAAACAGAGCACAGAATCCAGATGCACCTATATAATAATTTAATGCCCCTATTCTTTTTTTTTTTTGGCGGTACCCGGGCCTCTCACTGCTGTGGCCTCTCCCGTTGTGGAGCACAGGCTCCGGACGCGCAGGCTCAGCGACCATGGCTCATGGGCTCAGCAGCTCCGCAGCATGTGGGATCTTCCCGGACCAGGGCACGAACCCGTGTCTCCTGCAACGGCAGGCGTACCCTCAACCACTGCACCACCAGGGAAGCCCTAATGCCCCTATTCTTAAACTAGAGTTAAACATGAACTTTCTATTTTTCTAGTTTAAACATTTAGCTAGTTGTTTTGTTTGTTTTGTTTTTTTATGGAAGTAGCATTGATTTATAACATATTGAGCCTTCACCAGGTGCCAGGCACTGTGCTAAGTGCTTTACTGTACTTGACTCTCTTGCTTCTCACAACAACCACACAGGTAGGTACTGTGATCACTCCAGTCTACAGATGGAAACTCTGAGGCACAGAGAGGCTAAGAAACTTAGCCAAGGTCACACAGCTAGCAATCCAGCAGAGCTGGGATTCAAACTAAGGTCAGTGTACCCTAGGGGCAAAAACCTTAACCACTGGCCCATACTGCCTCCCAGGTCTGACCTCACCTGCCTGCTGAAATAATGGCCACCTAGTCACAACACTCTGCAAAGTTTACAAACAGTTGATAGGGTTTAGAGGTAATGTAGTATGTTGGTTAAGAATAAGGTCAGACAGATATAGGCTCAAATCTAAACTCAGAGTTTATTACCTGTATAACTAGTCATTTCTCTCTCCCCTGAAACATGAGAATGGTACTCGACCAGCTTTGTTGCCCAGACAAGTAAGGGAAACCTTATTTGCCGGGTATCAGGCACACAGTAGGCACACAATAGATGATCGCCTCTAAAATAAAGATGCTCATCTTTGGCGGCTCATGGCTTACGAAACAGACAAGGCCTAGTGTCACCATCGCCATTTAACAGATGGGACGTCTGGCTCAGTTCTCATGCCTCCGAGCAGTGCGGAGTCCCAGAGGGTCCACGGGTCCCTAGCCCCGCCCCCGCCCTGTCGAATTCTTCGGGTCGGGCTTCTGGATGTGGCCGCCGGCCCTCACTTGGCGCCCGGCGCAGGAATGCGGGGCCTGAACGGTGGCGAAGATGGGGCGCTGACTCTGAGGCTTTTCTGCTCCAGTTGCTCGGACCGGCGACACAGCAAATTCCGTGGCCGCACCTGGCCTTGCAGCTGTCCAGGCTGGACCGAGAGGTGGATTCCCCAGTCCTCCGGCCGCCGGCCCCGGAGGGCACGGCCTTGACCCCTGGCGGCCTTGGACCGGGATGGCTGGGCCAGGGCACAGGAACACCGGGAGCCCCCTCGGGGTTAAGCGCGCCGGATAAGCCCCAACCTCCAGGTACTCCCTTTCACCTGGCCTTTTTGGAAGGGGGCTAGTCCTCTCTGACACCCAGGAGGATGAGGGGCTCCCTGGGTCAGCCCCTGAGAATACCCTGCTCAGAATGCTTACTGGGGGCCGGAGGACGGAGAGGGACCCCTCAGGAACATCCCTCTGGTTTCGGGGGTCCATGGGAAATCAGCTCCTAGGAGGTCACCCTGGGGTGAGGCGCTTTCATCTCCCTGAAGGGCTAAGCCATGGTCTACTTTCCCTGCTCCCTCCCATCTGCCATCCCCGACCCCCAGTAAGGCTACAGGACTGGGCACAGGGCAAAGCAAAGGAGGGAGAATCTGAGGTCCTCACCAGCTCTGCAGCTGGTGTGGCGTTCAAGGCCTCCGGGCTGCAAAAATAGTCTCTGCTCACCTCTGCTCCCATCTCTGGACCACCTCTTACACTTCTGTCCCTTCTAATCTTCCCTAACCTGTCTTTTCTCAGTTCTGCAAATGAACCAAGTGCCCTCCAGCCTCAGAGCCTTTGCCCATGCTGTCCCCTCTCCTTGTACTGCTGTCCCTCTTGGCTCCCCCCTATGTCCCAGCTTCACCCTCCCCGCATTGCTCTGTTTTCTGCTCAATCATCACGTATTACTAATACTATGACTAACGGAGTATCTTGAAAATTCTTGGGCCATGACTCTCCCACATGAAGGTTAGAATCAGCTTGCCAATTTTCTCTAAAAGCTTAGTTGGAATTTTCATTGGGATTGTATCAAATCTAAGAATAATCTGGTGAGAATTGACAACACATGCAAGTTTACTAATAATGACGTGATGTGAGTCACTGAGGATACAGAGACCAGTCACACAGCTCCTTCCCTCAATAAGCTTTTCTGCTCATGGTTTTCTTTTTTATTTTATTTCATTTCGTGGGAGAAGACCTTATTGGGCTCATTTCACAGATCAGGAAACTGAGGCTCAGAGAAATTACATGACGTGCCCTAGGTCCTATGGTGAGGAAGTGGTGGGCCAAGACTCACAAATCTGCCCAAGTCAATTCGGTTTATGGGTTTGGTTTGTGTGTGCCTCTGTGTGTTTGCATGTAAGGTGTGTTTCCAAGCACCCAGAGTGGAAGAGCATCTATATTTACAGATGGAGGTGCTGTGGGTTGAGTGGGAGTGCAGGCATGTCTGCTCTATTGGGCTGTGACTTCTGTTTGTGTTGACGTTGGGGTCTTTGGCTATGTGTGTACAGTGTTGGGGGTTTTAGTGGGTGTATTGGGGAGAAAGTGTGTGTCAGGAAGACAAAAAATGGGATATTTCTGTTGGTGTGTATGTTTTTTCTTATGTAAGACTTTAATTTGATACTTGTTGAAAGAACTTTTTTAACTTAAACCTAGACTTTCAAACCCGTCTATAACTCTAAATTTTTATTAAGGTATAATTTAAAGTGCCCAAATCTTAAGTGTACAGCTAGATGAATTTTTATATACATGCACCCATGTAATCACCACTTGGATCAAAATATAAAAGATACAGCACCCTCAGTTAGAACTTCCTCATGCCCCTCCCTCAGTCAGCACCCCTCCAAGTAGCCACTGCTCTGACTTTCACCACTGTAAATTAGTTTTGCCTGTTCCTGAGTATCTTGTCAATGGAGTCACACAGTGTTTGCTTGGGGAGGTTAATAGCTAACACTAAACAAACTTGCTTTGTGTGCTGACACTTCCCATATCTCACTGAATTTATCATAATAGCCACATAATGTAGTGCCTGTTTATTGTTCCCATTATACAGATGAGGAAACTGAGGCTCAGGGAGGGCTCACGACTTGCCTTGGGTCGCCCAGAGCAGGGTCACCCGTCCAATGCCGTGGCTCTGGTCCTTGCCCACTACTAGACCATCCTGCCTCCCTCTGGGTAACCTGCCAAAGAGGTGACATGGCTAATTGGATGCAGAGAGAGCAGGAGTCAGACCTGGGAGCCCAAAGATGCTTCTGGGTATGCTCTATTTATCTTCCAAGGAGTTGGTGTCTCTGAATCTGTTGTGAGATCTCTCCAACTCCCCACTGCTGGATCAGGAACCACTCACCACCCGCAGCCCAGCCACTGCAGTGCTGCAGAGACACACCAACCACAGGGCTGGCTCCAAGAGTTATTTGCTGGGTGACTGTGAGCAAGTTGCCTCCTTTTCTTTTTTTTTTTTTTTTTTTTTTTGTGTGTGTGTGTGGTACGCGGGCCTCTCACTGTTGTGGCCTCTCCCGTCGCGGAGCACAGGCTCTGGATGCGCAGGCTCATCGGCCATGGCTCACGGGCCCAGCCGCTCCGCGGCACGTGGGATCTTCCCGGACCTGGGCACGAACCCGTGTCCCCTGCATTGGCAGGCGGACTCTCAACCACTGCGCCACCAGGGAAGCCCAAGTTGCCTCCTTTTCTGAACCTCACATCCTTAACTGTTGAAAGAAGGTTAAAATCCTCATGCAGGGTTATGGTGGTAACTGATGGAAAGTGTCAAGGTATAAATTACCACAGCTGTTATTTTTTTTAAAGCCTCCTTATTGAAAAATAAAACATAAATACAGAAAGTTACATAAAACAAACGTGGGACCCAATAAGGCCAACCACTTGTAACCACCAGTTAGATCAAGAAATAGAAGCCCCTTAAATGTTCCACCCCAATCACAGCTTGACTTTTATAGTATTTCTGTGTCTCTTTTTAGTTTTATCACCCAAGTGTGCATCTCTAAACAGTCAAGTCCATAAAAAAATTTGCCCATATATAAAAAATGTATATCTTTTGAGTCTCTACTGATTTCCCCCTCCATTATGTTTTGGAAGGGTCTGGAGCATTTGACTGAAGAGGTTTTTTTTTGTTTTTTGTTTTTTGTTTTTTGTGGGTTTTTTTAAATACATTTATTTATTTTGGGCTGCATTGGGTCTTCGTTGCTGCTCGTGGGCTTTCTCTAGTTGCAGAGAGCGGGGGCTACTCTTTGTTGTGGTGTATGGGCTTCTCATTGCGGTGGTTTCTCTTGTTGCAGAGCACGGGCTCTAGGTGCGTAGGCTTCAGTAGTTGTGGCACGTGGGCTCAGTAGTTGTGGCTCGCGGGCTCTAGAACACAGGCTCACTAGTTGTGGCACATAGGCTTAGTTGCACTGCAGCATGTGGGATCTTCCTGGACCAGGGCTCGAACCCTTGTCCCCTACATTGGCAGGTGGATTCTTAACCACTGTGCCACCAGAAAAGTCCTGAAGAGCTTTGAAGAGTCTGGATCACCACTGTTATTTTTCACACGTGTACCCCTCCCTCCAGCTCCCTCACTCCCTTGTTTGGATTTGGAGTGACATAGATCTGGGTTGCAGTTCTGAGTCTGCCAGTTGCTGTGTGACCTTGGACAAGTCACTCACCCACTCTGAACCTCTTTCCTCAACTGGCAAATGAAAGGGTGACCCTGAGGATCTCTAAGGGCCTTCCAACTTTCTCGGCCTCCTCGCTCAAGCACCAGGCTCCTGTCCCACAGTTTCTTCTTTTTTTTTTTAATCTCTCTCTTTTTAAATTATATTTGATGTACAATATTATATGTTACAGGTGTACAATATAGTGATTCACAATTTATAAAGGTTATACTCCATTTATAGTTATTATAAAATATTGGCTATATTTCCTGTGTTGTACAGCACAGGTTGTTCTTAAAAGCAACTTTACTGGGTGAAAAGAATACTGGGGTAAGAATCAGAGGCCTGGCATTGGAATCCAATTTCCACTGGAACTAGCTGTGTGAACTTGGGTGAGGTACTTAACCTCTCTGAGTTTCCACTTCCTCGTCTGTTGAATGGAGATCCTGATACCTAATCCATAAAACTGGAGCAAAGCTTATATGAGGGGCTTCCCTGGTGGCGCAGTGGTTGAGAGTCCGCCTGCCGTTGCAGGGGATGCGGGTTTGTGCCCCGGTCTGGGAAGATCCCACATGCCGCGGAGCGGCTGGGCCCATGAGCCATGGACGCTGAGCCTGCGTGTCCGGAGCCTGTGCACCCCAACAGGAGAGGCCACAACAGTAAGAGGCCCGTGTACCGCAAAAAAACAAAAAAAACAAAAGAACTTATATGAGATCATACCCCTACAATATTTAGTGCCTAACACCTAGTATGTGCTAAATAAATGTTAACTGCTATTGTTGTTATTATTTTTAGCTATTATTATAACTAACATTAATTGACTGCTTACTCAGGCTTTGTGTCAAGTGTATTAATTCACTGAATCCTCAAAATAATGCCACGAGGCAGCCCTATTTTATAGATGAGAAACCAAGGCACAGAAAGGTTAAGTAACTTGCTCATGATCACACAGCTAGTAAGCCTTGAACCTAGGCTGTCTGGATCCAAAGCCAGCAGTGTTAGTCACTGAGATATACTGCCTCAAATACTACTGCTATCTAGAAGAATTTCCCCTTCGCTTGCCCAAGACCAGAGAGAATTCCAGTAGGGGTAAGGATGAAGCAACAGCTGAATCCAGTGTGATAAAATCCAGGGGTGAGAAAAGTTCTTATCCCGAAGTGAGATCCCAGCCCAGGGCATTAATCTGGGCCATCCCAGATTATTTCCCGCCTCCACCCCTAACATTTTTATCCACAGGCAACCTGCCGAAGTGAACCTGGGAACAGGCTTAGTCAACAAGGACAGCAGGGAAGGTCCTACCTGGTGGAGCGGCAAGGGGTATCGCTGTGTGTTTACCACCAGTGCAATTTTCTGGGTTTCCCTGGAGGTGTGAACGCATGGGGTAGGAGATGGTGATTTTGTACATGTGGTTGGACTGTGAGGCTGTGCCTTCCTCAGATGTCTGTCTGTCTCTGTGGAGAGGCAGTGGGACCAGCTTGGCCCATCCCACTTCTCTCACCCACTGGCTGTGAGATCCCAGGCCAACAACTCACCTCTGTGTGCCTGTTTCCTCACGTATAGAAAAATGGTTATGATGACAATGATAGAATGATAGTACCGACCTGATAGGGTTATTCTGAAGATTGAATGGCCTCATTCCAGGTAAAGTGCCTGAAATGGTTCAGAGCACCGAGATAAGAACAAATACAGCTTATATATGTTAATATGATTAAATGTGTAAAGGGTGGGTTTCTGTATATTTATGCAAGGGCACCTGAGGGCATCTATCAGAAAGGATCTGAGGGGCTAGGGGAGCCAGCTGTCTCTGTGATTCGTGGGAGGAGGGTATGTGTGTGTGAATGTGTGTGTAGTGTGTGCACAGTGGATGCGTGTGCATGCTGTAAATGGGCGAGAATGTTGACTGCCAGAACCCTAGTTACCAGACAAACTCCAGGCCCTAGGACAAGTCACTGAGGCTCTGCGTCCCCATCTGTCCATGGGCAGGGTTGCTGCCTCAAAGGCAGCTGTGAGGACCAAGTGAGTCATGGATATAATGCTCTGGACCATTGCAAGTGCCGGGGACATGGGAGAGGTCCGTATGAAGTGTTCTGAGAAAGGGGGGCATCATCGGGACGCTCCTGGGTCGTTAGTACTAAAGCCGTTTGTTTCTGCCTCCTCTGGGCTGCAGAGCTCCCCCTGGTAGGTCGTGGATCCCAGCCCACCACAGGCAGAAAAGCCCTCATTCCAGTTGCTTCAACGGCCCAAAGAAGGATAGGGACTTGCCCCAGGACACCCATCATACTGGAGGCAGAGAAGGGCTGGATTGGAGCTGGTCCCTCTTTGTCCTTCTGGCGTGATGAAAAAGCCGTGTAGAGGTCAGGGTCAGCACTTCCCAACCCCCAATGCCTCTGTCTGCCCCACTTTCCCAGCATCCAGCAGTCAGCCTGGGCCGGGGGAAGCTGCTCCAGCGTGAAGGTGTGTGCTTTGGCAGCAGGCACTGTCTGGGCCGCCAAGGCTGAGGCCGGGTGGCTGCCTGGGGCGGGAATTCCATGTGTCTGGGGAGGACCCCACTCCAGTAGCCCAGTCCCAGCCCCCAGCCCTGCATCGCCACCTGGGCCAGGGCTCTGCTTGGCCCCGGGAGACTGGGTTCTGCCTGGGAATTCTCCAAGGTCTCTGGAAGAGGAGGCTGAAGAATTACAAGTGTTTCAACTTTGGGTTTTTTTAATGTAACATCTTTCTTGTAAATCTGTCTATTCCCATGGCAAAAGCATCGCTTGTTATTTGTGGAGAATACAAGTGATCAGAGAAGAGAAAATGAAACTCTTTCTCAACACCGAAGTACAGCAATTCGGAGACCAAAGGGGCTCTGTCAACACACACACACACACACACACACACACACACACACACACACACACCTGCGTGTTCATGCATGTATCTATGCACACATGCATGTGACATAGAAACCATCATAAGCATGCCCTTGCACGTGTGTGCTTGCACACTTACAACATACAAGCACATGCATACTCATGTGAGTACACACAAAGGTACAGGCATCTGTATGGTCATGTATGTATCTGTACACCTACACGTGACACACAAGCCCTCATGTTCACGTGTGTGTCCACGTGTGCTTGCACACCTATAACAAACACACACTCTCATAAGTACACATGTACACACAAGCACATGCACGTGCACACACACTTAAAGAGCAACACTCAGTGCTCCACCAATGTGAGTTCATCTAATCCTGGCATCAGTGCTATAAGGTAGGTACCATTATTTCTCCCATTTTAAAGATAGGGCACAAATGGTTAAGTAATCTGCCCAAGGACACCCAGTTAGTGAGCATAAAAAGAAATTTTAAAAAGCATTTTTTTAAAAAGGACAACAACAAAAAAAAACCCCAAAAACAAAATAATGGGAATTTGAACCCAGATCCATGGGCTTAATTAATTAGGCTGCACAGTGCTATGTTTGAGTGGCATTGCAGGGAATATTCCCGTAGGGTTTTTTACCCTACGCATCTATATATTTGGTTTGGTTACAGAAATGACATCCTTTTTACATACTAGCAGGACCCTGGGGTCAGGCTTGGATTTGAATCCTGGCTCCACTGCAGACAGGCTGGCTTGACTTTGGGCTGTTCTTTCACCTCTTTGGGGATCGGTTTGTCATCTGTAAAATGGAGAGCGATCGTATCTGCTTCTGAGGCTTGGCTGAGCATGTGTGTCAGGCTCAGCCAGGCTCATTAGATGAGGCCATACGAAAACTGCCAACTCTGGGGCTGGAGGGCTTTGTGGGGAAAACTGTCAGAAAATACTCTCTGGGTGCAAGATGGCCGTAATATGTTGGGGTCTGGAAGGCATAGAGTAGCCTCCGGATCTGGGGTCTCCAGAAGGGAGGTGGTATTTTGTCCTGCGATCCCTGCCATGACTGCATCCCGATCCTGACCAGCAGCTCAGCCCCAGCCCAGTGCATTCCAGGTGGAACAGCAGAGGAGAGAGGGCAGGAGAGAAAAGCCCACAGACCGGCAGGCGGAGCCTCCTGGCCAAGTCTGGCCCACTGGAAGGGGAGGGGGCTGTGGAGCTGGGACGTCAGATGCCATCACCTCCTGGGGGACCTTTAAAGTCGCTGTGCTGCCAGGCGGGCCAGGGTGTCTGCAGCGGTCCTCTGCCTCCTCAGCCGCCTCCTGCCACCCGCCTGGGCTGCCCATCCTGGGTGTGTGCCCCTGGAGAGCCTGGTACCTTGTCTCCGGATGCCTCTCTCTGGCTCTCTTCTCTTTTCTCTCCATTTTTTTCTGTTCTCTTTTTCCCCTTTCTCTCGTTCGACCTCTCTTTCTGTCTCTCCCATGTTTTTTCTCTTTTTGCCCCCGTCATTGTCTCTCATTCTCTCTTGTATCGACCTTTTTCTTTCTTTCATGCCTTTTCTCTGTATCTCTTTTTGTCAATCACCTTTTCTTATCCCCCATTTTCTTTTCTGTTTCTCATTTTACTTTCTTTCTGCTTCTTTCTGTCTTGTTCTCAATCCTGAAATTGCAGCAACCCAGGGACAAGAGTGCCCTGCACTATACCTTGGGGAAGGTGGACGCTGCCCCTCTGAGGACACCGACAGAGCCCACTTCCAGCAAGATTGGTGAAGAGGGTATCCAGGCTGGGGAGGACTGGGGTCTGCCTCCTGGGCTGGTGGGATGAAACCCCAGCTTTGAGGTGGCAGCGTCATCTCACTCCAGGGCCTGGTCCAGATTTAGCCACTGTCTGGGCATTTCTTCCCATTGCCCCATCCACTTAGTCTATTGGGGTGGGAAGAATGGGGTGTTGCGGCCCTGAACGAGAGCCGAGTCAGGAGGTCTTTGCCAAGTTCCCAGTAGATAGCATCCTCTGGGGTGGTAGTGCTGGAGAGCATTCAGGGTTTGGTGCGCTCATGACCGCCCCCTCCAGGCAGCCGGCTCTGACTGCACAAAGCCAGACGTGTGACCCTTCCAGCCAGCTATGCCCCTGCTGCCCGGCACCGTGGGCCTGGCAGGCCTGCTCTTCTGGGCAGGCCAGACAATGAACACCTTGATGCCCAATGCCACCCTGGCACTGGCCCAGACCGAGGGCACAGCTGTGCGACCCCTGACTGGCCTGGGGGTGCCCCGGTACCGGCGGAAGCGCCATATCTCTGCCCGGGACATGAGTGCCTTATTGGATTTTCACAACCACATCCGGGCCAGCGTGCACCCACCTGCCGCCAACATGGAGTATATGGTGAGTCCCCATGCCCTCCCAGTGCCTCCTCCAGCAAACGGCAGTCCACTCAGTGTGTCCTGGAAAGACTGGACCATTCACGAGCCTGGCCTCACTAGCTAGTATCTGGGCATCGGGCCCTGTGGAATGGGCAGGAATTTGCCTGCCCATTTTACAGATGAGAAAACTAAGGCGGTGATATAAGTCCTTTCTGCAGGCAGGGGCAGAGGACTGTGACTCATGGAGCATCTCCTATGCGCCAGGCACTTACGTGTAACCCTCTTCCTTCAAGGTGGGAATTATCTCCATTTTCCAAGTAAAGAAATCAAGATGCAGAGAATTGATTTGCTGAAGGTCAGCCAGTTGGGATTGCATCCCAGGTCTGCCAGCTGCTAAAGCTGTCTTAACTAACACAATACCTTTTCCAAGAATTCTGGCTTCCAGCCAGGGAGCCGCAGGGGGCCGGTGGCTGGAGCTTTCCCTGCCATTGTCTCTCTGCCCCAGGGGTTTGATGGACACACCCAAACTGTCCTCAGCAAGCCTGTGGAGGTAGAATTTGGAGAGATGGGGTCTGGTACCTGGGGTGGGAGTGGGGGGGGTCTCAGGCTGAGGAGAAACAGCAGCTGACCAGCAGAGGCAGCTGGGATGTCTTCCTGCAAAGAGGCAGGGTGGGGGGCTCTCACCCCAGCCCCCCACAAGCCAGACTCCAGAGGGGAGGGGAACCTTTCTCTTTATCGCAGGCCCTCCCCCAGGACCATTGTCCCAAACCAGCCTGGAGAGATAGGCTTCCAGTCCACCCACAGATTTCTTTAGGCAAAGGGATTGTTGGCCTGCCCCCTCTAGGACAAATACCTACTCCCTCAACAGCCTG
Source organism: Platanista minor (assembly GCA_004363435.1). Taxonomy (NCBI): domain Eukaryota; kingdom Metazoa; phylum Chordata; class Mammalia; order Artiodactyla; family Platanistidae; genus Platanista; species Platanista minor. Next base: position 11,211 of record RJWK010056265.1, read on the forward strand.
CAAATGCTTATACTTTTGCAGTGTGTCCACTCTCTTATGTACCAGCTCCTGCTTGGAGCCAGGCACCACGCTAAGCCTTGTGGATGCTGCCGAGAACAGGATGGACAAGGTCTCTTCCCTCACAGAGCTTCCATTTTAGTGGGGATGATAGAAAAGAAAGATCAACCACAAAATCTACGTGTAATACGACACCAGGTCGCAATGAGGTGTTGGGAGGGGTGGGGATAGGAGCCCAAATGGCAGGCTAGAGGCGGGGGAGCCATTTATTTGTTCATTAACTGACTCATCCATTGATTAACACAGTAACTGGCAGGTAGAAGGCCTTCTAGTTTTCAAACAATGACACGTTTATTGAGCACCAGCCTGCGTGCGAGGCCCTCCCCACAACAGGTGTTTAATTATTGCATGCTCTGTAGGCCAGAGAGAGCTAGACAGCTCACCAGGGACCCGAGGAGTGTCAGTGAGTGTGGGTTTGATGTTTGCATGCCCCTACCTCAGTTCACCCCTTTGTGGCACGAAGGAAACATTCCTCTGCTTTCCCTAAAAATGGATGAGTCCAACATCTCTGGGGAGATAGATGTCGGGACCCCTCTTTAGGGATCCCCATTGCTTCACTAGCTATCTTCAGCCCACAGGACCAGTATCTGGCTAAACATCCCTTGCTTAAGGAGCCCTTTCCCTCCTCTGGCTCCAAGAAAGACCGGGTCCCGTTTCACATTCTCACACCCACCAATTGTAATGATTGTTTAACATCTCATTTCCTTGTTAGACTGTGAGTCCTTGTTCAATATTTGCTGAATGAACAGATGAAAAGTATAAAAGAATAATATCTCAGAATCCCAGGAAGTCAGAGTGGAAGGGAACTAGTATTTTTTTAAAGTGATGCTTTTTCAAGTTATAAAAGTTGGAGCATTCAGAGATTGGAAAATTAAGAAGCTGTTACGAAGGATAAGGAAGGTATTCTCTATGTACTGATGTGGAATCATCATTAATGTAACCCGTCTGGTTAAGTGAAGAGAGCTAGGGGCCAAATAGAATGTCTGGAGTCCTGCCATTTGTCAAGAAAATTCATATATATATATATAAATAATTATTGTATGTATGTAATATATAATTATTTTATGTATATACCATATAAGATATATAATTACATATAAAAATAGATATGTGCATATATAATATACTTACAGGTGTAGAATATTTCTGGAACAGGACACAAGAAACTCACAGTGACAGTTGCCTCCAGGGTCAGGGTGGCTGGAGGGACTAGTGTAGGATGGGGATGAAAGACTCTCCACTTTTCCTCCTTCAAACATCTTACATATTAAATTTGTTCATGTTTTCACTATTAAAAAAAGAACCTTCTGAATTAAAAAAATTTGATGTCTAAATAAACACATTGGGGACTTCCCTGGTGGCGCAGTGGATGAGAATCTGCCTGCCAATGCAGGGGACACGGGTTTGATCTCTGGTCTGGAAACTAAGATCCCACATGCTGTGGAGCAACTAAGCCCGTGGACCACAACTACTGAAGCCCACATGCCTAGAGCCCGTGCTCCACAACAAGAGAAGCCACCACAATGAGAAGCCCGCACACTGCAAGGAAGAGTAGCTCCCGCTCGATGCAACTATAGAAAGCTCGCACACAGCAACAAAGACCCAACGCAGCCAAAAATAAATAAAATTAAATCTTTAAAAAAATAAATAAATAAACACATTGAAAAAAATACCATAAATAAAGTTAAAAATCCATTCTCTTTCCATCAATCTGGGCTGAGGCACTTCTAGGGACTGCTGGGAACTCCTAGGCCAATACCCTGGGATCCTGCTTGGAGCAGAGAGCCCCAAGCTTGAAGTCCAGTGAAGGAAAAAGGGCATTGGACTAGGAGTCAGAGACCTAGGTGTGGATCTCGGCTCTGGTGTGGACTTGCCGTTGATCTTGAAGTCGTAGGCCTTCTCTGAGCCTCAGTGCTCTAACTTAGCAAGCGGATTTGTTGCAGGGTTCCAAAGGAGATGAGGCGTCAACGTACCATGTATATATATGTGCATCTCTAGACACTGTTGAAATGATGGTGTTTGTTCCCCCGGGGAATTTCATGACCTTTCCTTTTCCCAGGTCTGGGATGAGTGGCTGGCCAGGTCTGCAGAGGCCTGAGCCACCCAGTGCATTTGGGCCCACGGGCCCTCACAGCTGATGAGATACGTGGGCCAGAACCTCTCCATCCATTCTGGCCGGTGAGTGAACCTCTGCCCTTCCTTCACTCCATCACTCAACAAGGTCACTGAGCACGCTGATGGCAGAGTGACTTTTCTTCTATCTTCTTCGCCTCTGTAGGTACCGCTCGGTGGTGGGTCTCGTGAAGTCTTGGTCTAGGGAGGAGAGGCATTACTTGTTTGCAGCCCCGGAGGACTGTGCCCCACGCTGCCCCTGGCGCTGCGGTGGCCCGGTGTGCTCTCACTATACCCAGGTACACCTTTGTTGGGACGTAGGGCTGATGAGAGAACAAGTCCTCTACCTTAGAAGAAAACAAATGTGGTGGGACAGCAATTAGAAATAAAACAGAGGCCCTTAACAGACTTCCTTTTACATAACGAGCCTGTTCCTGGAAAGTTGTGTGTACATTGAATTGAGCTGAACTGGATCTTGTTTTGAGGGTCTTAGATCGGCAGACCACATTGTTTGACCCCAAAATGGAGATGTGTGGTCTGACAAGTTCAAGACTGCCTTTGATTTCAATAGGTCCAAACATTTTCTAGTATTTTTTATTTTCTAAGGCTCCTGCTGTCTTAAAAAAAGAAACGCCAAATAAGATTACAAAAGATTGTAGTCTATTTTGAGTGCTAATATTGAAGCTGTTACCACTTATTATACATAAAAATACAATGCAGTATAATGTTGCAAGAAATAGGACCAGAAGTTTTCAATGGTAGGAAAAATGTCTACTTTCAGGCCTGCCAATCTCTCTGTGACTCATTTGCAGTAAATGTCAAAAACTGAAACTTGAGACCCCCTAGGAAATGTGAGGCCTAAACCAAAATGTCCTTCCTGACATCCATGAAATATTATTACCTCCATTTTACCAAAGGAGAAACCAGGCACAGAGTGGTTAAGTGACTTGGTCAAAGTCACACAGCGAGTGATATTGAGATTCTGATCCAAGGCCGTTTAACTCCAAAGTTTGTGTTTTAACTTCCAACATGACAATGATTTTCAAACATCGGTCACTAGGGGGAAAAAAAAAAAAAAGAAAGAAATCTAATTGAAAGGTATGGAACATATTA